>JAJVSH010000340.1:28119-42182 GCA_021460005.1 Tetramorium alpestre | reverse complement strand
AATTCAAAATTTGAGATTTTCAAAAAAAAATCGCGAAAAATCCGGCGCTTTTTTGGAAAAATGGGCTATAACTTTTTTATATCGCTTCATAGGTCAATTCTAATGACGGCAACTGAAAGAGGAGGCTTCAAACTTTCGGAAATGTTATTTCCGGAATTTTTTCCAGGCCAATTACATTAAAAGATATAGCGTTGAAAGTTGAGAAAAAATAATGGTTTTCCCGTTCTAAAAGGGTTAAGATGACATTGAAGGATATACATGGAAGGATTGGATATTGAATACAATCGATTTTTCGGTATACGGTCGTAACAAAATAACTGGCTTATAACAGGAGCGCGGTATTAGAAATAATAATTAATACGGAGCGCGTCTTATAACAATATATATACGGAGCGCGACTCTTAACAAAATATAACAGGAGCGCGGTTACAGATAAAATATACGGAATGCGTCTCGTAACAAAATAGTATTTCGGAACGTGGCGCGGAGTGTGTCTCGCGGACACAAGTCGTGTCGATGACACGCGGCGATAGATCGGTAGTAGTGCCTCGGCGGCACTCGGCGGGGAACGGACAAAGCTAGTGCTACTCGGGGACTCCCGAGGAAGAGGCTAGCGGTACTCCGGCGATATCCGGATACATACGGTGACTCCCGTGCACGATACGGACGGGCCGGTAACATCCGGTTCGAGACGGACAGAGCTAGTGTTACTCGGGGGCTCCCGAGGAAGAGGCTAGCGGTACTCCGATGACTCCCGGATACGCACGGTGACTCCCGTGCACGGTACGGACGGGCCGGTAACACCCGGTTCAGGACGGCCTCTGGTGACACCCGGAGGAGGAAAGCTTACGCACCGGTCGTACCCGACTGCAAACGGTCGAGCCCGTATGCTGCGTAGCGATGCGGTCAGGAGCGCCTGAC
Source organism: Tetramorium alpestre (assembly GCA_021460005.1). Taxonomy (NCBI): domain Eukaryota; kingdom Metazoa; phylum Arthropoda; class Insecta; order Hymenoptera; family Formicidae; genus Tetramorium; species Tetramorium alpestre. The sequence continues at coordinate 41,261 of JAJVSH010000340.1, read as the reverse complement.
CGCACGGAATGGTCTCGAGTCCTCGCGGCGGCCCCCTTTTATATCCGGCGCGCGCCGGCAGGTGTCGGCGTGGTGGGGGTAACGCGTGGGCGCGGCGCGCGTTACCGCTCATGTGGCACCGAAGCGCCGTGCGTGGGCGGATGGTCGGCCCGTGACGATACACAGGCGTATCGTCACAGAGGTCTGCGACGGTTGTAATCCGACAGTAGCTTCGGCAGCGCGTCGATCCATCTGTAGGATCCATTGAGCGTGAAGAGCTTCCACATATCGTTCTTCAGAGTACGATTGAATCTCTCCACCACCGATGCCTTCATCACGGAGTACGTGGAGTAATGATTTATATCACGCTTCTTCAAAATCGCTTGCACGTGGGTGTTGTAGAACTCTTTTCCCTTGTCCGTTTGCAAGTTCTTCGGACATCGCGCGTCCTCGCGGAATATCTCGGACAGAGCCGCGGCCATCTCTTTCCCACTTTTGCTCTTGAGGGGCAGTGGGCACGCGTACTTGCTCAATACATCGATGACCGTCAGTATGTAGTTGCGACCCTTGTTCTGTCGCGGGTACGGGCGCATCTCGACCACGTCGGCCTGCCACAGATCGTCGTTCAGGACGGCCTCTGGTGACACCCGGAGGAGGAAAGCTTACGCACCGATCGTACCCGGCTGCAAACGGTCGAGCCCGTATGCTGCGTAGTGATGCGGTCAGGAGCGCCTGACCGCACGGAATGGTCTCGAGTCACTGCGACGCGGCGACGCGGAAAGTTTCTCCGCGCCGGAACGTGCAGCTCCTCCACGAGTCTGCGCTTCTCGGCGCTCATCGTCCGCCCGAGAAAATTATATATCTCTATCTTTTTCCAGCCAAGCGATGATTTCGTCGTGCGACGCGTTTTTCACGTCGAACTCTCTCTCGGCGGCGTTCGCGAGATCCGCCTCGTCGTCGTCGTTCGCGGGATCTGACGTCATTCGGATCGATCTGTCTAAGTCTAGGTTTTTTTCTTTCTTTTGGGTAGTGTTTCCTCTAGATTCCTCGGATCTTCGAACCTTCTGTGAAATTTTAAAATAATGTTTTTGATTACTCTCAATTCAATTTTTACGAACGCTTGTAATTTCTCGATTAACCTGTTGTGATTCAACAACTTTCCGGATACCTTCTCGTCGTTCGCCGATACTCTCCTCGAGATCTCGTCGACCCTCTTCGACAGATCGTTCGCGGTGTTTTGCGCCATTATCAGTGTCTTCGAGCGCGTTGAATTTATCGTTGAGCGATTTGTTTATCCTCTCATCGTTGGTCGACAACGAGGTAGCTTTTTTCGAGAGTTCGTCCACCCTCTTAGCGGTGTCGTTCTCCTTTTTCACCGTATCGTTCACCTTTCTCGCGTTGTCGTCCACCTTCTTCACGGTGTCATCCATCTTCCTCGCGGTGTCGTTCAGATCGTATCGCACCTTTTTCGCGGCTTCGTCAATCTCCCTCGACAGATTGTCTCGCACCGTTGTCAACGTGTCCAATTTTTTCGCGTTGCTCGAGATCGGTTCGAGTAAACTCGCGCTCGTCGTCGAAAGTAGATTCATACGATCGACCAATTTGTTCGTAGTTTCTGCTATCGTATTCCGAGATTGTTCCAGCGTGAGTAACGCACCAGAAGTCCGGGTTTCCAGGTCCTCGATACGATTCTTGTTCGTCGCTTCGATCTTCTCTCTCGTCTCTCGAATCGCGCTGTCGACGTAGCTTCTACCCGTCGCGCCGATCTCGTACCTCGCTTCTCGAATCGCGCGGTCGACGTAGCTCCTGTTCGTCGCGTCGGTGTCGCTTTCCGGCGTGGAGACGCGTCGTATCTTGCGATCTCGCGCGTCGAAGTGATCCGCGTCCAGACAGAGCGATCTGTGGATCACGTAGTTTCTCAAGGAGTCGATTCTCGATCTGTCGCCGTTGTTGCGTCTCTTCCTCCCCTCGAGAGACATTCCGAACTTGTTGATCGACATCGCGCCGCTATCTCCGTCGAACTAGCACTGCTCTCGGTATCGACGCGTCGACTCAATTTATAACGAGCCCGGCCTCGCGAAGCTCCTCGATTATCGATAGAAATTCGTTGTCGTGGGAGACGTTGCCCGCTCGTCGAGAGGCGTCGAGCAGTCGAAGACGATCCACCAATTCGTTGGGATCGTCCCACTGAACGTAATCTATCGCGTTCTCGGTCATCTCATGTTCGACGGCACGCCCGCGCTCCTCTTCTTCTTTCTCTTCTCATCTAATACGAGCGGAGCTATGATCTCTTTGTACTTGTATCCCTTCTTACCCATCACCGGCCTATCCGCGCTGTGACCTTGTCTATAACAGTTCGTGTCGAACAGTATGCTCTTGTACACCTGCCTGTCCTCCTCGGTGTAAATCCTCTTGTCGGGTACTCTCTTGAAGATCAATTCGTGCAGACCCGGCGTGCCCGCGTATATCGTTCCACCGATGAGCAGAGAGTCGTCCGGTCGTTTCACGTCGAACGTCTTGTCGCCGAGCATCGTGCCGCCATCTTCGAGATACATGTCGTAGATGTGATCGATATCCCCCATGTCCCCGCTACCGCTGAGAAATGCGTCCACGTATCTCCGCCCCAATCGACCGTTCAAGGCGTCACGACCCTGACGGGTCCGCAGGGTTCGTCTGACGGATGTTTCGAATGATGGTGACGACGACAACGGCGACGACGGATCTTGGAAAACCTCCTCCTCTCGTACGAACGGAGGAAACGGTTTCACAGGCGTCGGATTCAGCGGCGTGGAGCCGTTCGGAAACGATCCTCGCGGATCGATCGGCGTGAGACCGATCGATTCCGACGTGGCGTTCAATCGTTTCCGATCGGCATGGAATCGCTCGGTCGTTTTCTCTTTTTCTTTGGTTTAACCGCGATCTCTCGTTCGTCGTCGCTCTCGTCGTCGTCGTCGTCGTCGCTCTCATCGTCGTCGTCGTCGTCGCGTTTCGAGGTCTCCTCTCTGCCCGCGTCCCCTCCCGTGTTCCCGACGATTCGTTTCAACGGCTCGACGATCGGCTTGAACGTCCTCTCCAGAGCGAGCTCGTTCTCCATCTTGCCGGTCTTCAAGACTCTGTGTTTCTTGTTAATCGACGCTCGCGTTCTGGCGATCTCTCTCACCGTTCTCTCTCGTTCGGCGGTACCTCGCATCGTCCGTCGATCCTCGTGCGATGTTCGACGATCACTAATCGTACATTCTACAGTACCGCGAAGTCGTTAAAATCTCGTCTGTATCTACCGTTTCGCAATCCGCTGTCCTTGTCTATCACTACGAAACCGTATCTGCGTCGCCAACATTCGCGACACAATGCACTGAAATTCTCGAACGTCATGTCGGTGTTGACGTGATCATTGTAAACGTGTTTCAAATTGGTATTGTCCTGCTTGAACAGAATCAACAGGTTCGCGTTGTCGCGTATCAGATGCTTCGGTATTCTGGCGTACGTTTGACACAGGTAGAAGCAATCGACGTTCGAGTATCGACCCATGGCGAAGTACTCCCTGATCGTATCCTGTTTGTCGCAGGCTACGTCGTCGAACACGAACACGGAATCGGGGAGCGCTTTGCTGGGCGGTACGACGATTATTCGAAAACGCGCGATAACCGATTCCGTCGATCGACTCGAGCAGTTCCTCGAGGTATCGATACTTTGGTTGATGCAAAGACTTGGAGTACACGTACACATTTTCGAAAGGGAGACCGTGCGGACTCTCCAGCAAACCTATCAACACGTTCGTTTTACCGCAGTTGTAAGGACCGCACACGACGCAACGTATCGTACTCGGCAGCAACGAACCGTGTCTGCGAGTCTCTACCCGGTCGCCGCACCCCGACATCAGTCGCGATCTGCGATCGAGATTCGACACTCCTATCGATCGCGGTTGTCGTACGAGTCGCATCGCTGCTATACGCGTGCGCCGCGCGCGGTCGAGCGCTATTTATACCCCGAATGACCTGTCGTATCTCACAGTGATCGAAAATGTTTCTTCTATTGACGAACAAACGTAACATTCTCGGTCTGTCCGCGGAGCAGTTGCAATACGTACCGAAGATCGTTCTTCTGCGCGACTTCGGCGACTACGTCGGCTGTGGGATAAATTGCCCGATCACCTGAAAACGGATTCCGATGTGCGGAGCTACCCTGCTGTTTGGAACACTACAATCGTCCGTGGCAACGGACTCACATAGACGGTCCGCCGCCGTTCGTCAGAGAGTGCGCCGGATATCGAAGAGCGGCGTCGGTCTGCTCAATCGTGCCATAAACGCGCTTCCCTTCCCGCTATAGATCTGAGCGACGGAGCGTACGAGTTGGGTCTCACAAATTTCGAGGTCACAACACGATACCCAACGTCGATTCGACGAACAATGTATTTTACTTCGGCGACAACGAGACGATCGTCGTTCCTGAGGAATCGTACGAACTACCGGCTATAGACAGATATCTGAAAGCCGCGATACTTCGCAAGCGATCTCGATCGGCGGTGACGAAGAAACCGTCGAACGCGGTGAGCGGGGACAACGACGACGAACGCATCTTCGACGAGGGGGGGAACGACGGACGGGCCGAATCGCCGATCATCGTTATTCGCGCTAACGAGAATACTATGAGATGCGAGATCAAATGCGCCTATCGCATAGATTTCACCGGACCGAACAACATCGGCTCTCTGCTGGGTTTTTCGATCCATCGAAAATTAAAACCGAACAGATGGTACACGTCCGATAAACCGGTAAATATCATGAGAGTGAACATCGTGCGCGTGGAATACAACATCACTGCGGGTGCCTACAGCAACGGTAAATCGGTACACACGGTACACGAATTTGCGCTGAACGTTCCACCGGGATATAAACTGTCGGAGACTCTCACGCAGGTCATTTATCTCCCGATCATCGTGCGGAACATTACCGATATAGCTGTGCGCGTCGTGGATCAAAACGAACGTCCGATCGATTTTCGCGGGGAGGAAATAACGATTCGACTGCACGTACGACGCAGTGGAGCGTAGACATGCGAGCGTGAGGAAGAGATGCTTGTCGTGAACGAGTCGTACCCGAGGCGGAACGTACCTGTCGTACCGCGCGGTGTGGAGCGGTCCGACGAAGAGTGGAGGTAAAAAACGGGAAGCGGTCTGAGCGCCATGAACGTCGCTTTTCTAGGATTGCTCGGCCTCGTCGCGAGAAGACAATCGACATGAACGATATCCTGAACATCGGCGGAGAACCGATCTTCGACGACCATATCGTCAAGATCGAGGATTCACACGTACAATCCGTACGCCAACACTACGTTCGAGCGACTACTACAGCGACGAGATACGAATACCTATACAGCAGCAAGATCTTTACACGTTACCGTGCGAGAGTTTTCTGTACATCGAGGAAAAATTTTCGGACGGCGAGACCGCGAAGCTGGTGAACAATTGTGTCGCGTTCATGTTCGACAGAGGTCGAAACGTCGGGATAACCAGCACGATCAAGAGTTACGTGTCGTGACCCGCAGGTGAGAGAGCGACGAAGTTACAGAATGCAGGCTGGTACGTTACAACAACGGGCAATTTCAACTTTTGCGTGCCTCTCAAGATGCTCCTAGGGTTTTGCGAGGATTACAAACGCGTGGTGATAAACGCGCGACACGAGCTTATTCTGATACGCTCGCGAAACGACGGCAACTGTGTCGTGACGAGTGAAGCGTCGACGTCGTCGTCGTCGTCGAGCGTCAAACCGAAGGATCCCAAGATCGTTCTGTTGAAGATACAGTAGTGTATGCCTCACATAATTTTGAACGATGTCAATAAACTGTCCCTTCTACGAATGTTGGAGAGCGGACGATACCTAAGCGTCAGATTTTGCTCGTGGGACCTGTACGAATTTCCTCTGTTGCAAAGCACGACCAAGCATTCGTGGGCCGTGAAAGCGGCGACGCAGCTGGAGAAACCGCGCTACGTCGTCTTCGCGTTACAGANCGGACGGAGAAACGTCCCGTCGCAGGACGCGTCCAAGTTCGACGATTGCGGTCTCACCAATGTAAAACTCTATCTGAATTCCGAATTTTATCCTTACGACGACATGAATTTGGATTTCAAGAACAATAAAAATCGCCGTAATGTACGACATGTATGCCAACTTTCGAAGAGCGTATTACGAACAGGATGACGCGTTTCCGTTTCTGTCTCTGCCGGCATTTCTGGAGTCGGGTCCGCTCGCGGTGATCGACTGTTCTCATCAGAACGAGTCGATAAAGAGTGCCACTGTGGATGTGCGCATCGAATTCGAATGTCGAGAGAACGTTCCGGACAATACTACGGCCTATTGCCTCATTATTCACAATCGAGTCGTCGAGTACAATCCTCTGACCAATATCGTGCAAAAGATCATATAATCAGTTCGCGTCGTATCTCTATCTTGTTTTTATTTAAAAATATTTTTTTCATCGGAAGCGTGTTTCCTATCGCGGTAAAGAACTTCCACGAACTGCGTAAATTTGTTTATTTAAATAATTTTTTCCATCGAAAATACATACTTCCTTCTGTAATCATTTTTATTTAAAAAAATTTTTTCAACGCGCGTCTCCCTCGCCGTATCTCGGTGAAACTTCCTTCCCGTTCGTCCCGAAACGTATATAAACGTATCTACGTCGATCAAAAATTTCAAAAGTCAGCTCAGATATGTTGACGAAAGACGTACCGATATTCGTCGACCTGCAAGGCTTCGTCGTGCGCGACAAGTTCACGGTAAGGGAGGTGGCTGTTTTGCGAGCCCGCAAGATACTGACTCACCACGTGTTTCGCGTGTGGATGCCGTGATATCTTCTCACGAGGGCAGAAAAAATGCAAGCGTGCTAGGTCATCGGGAATCACCACGGCCTGCAGTGGGACGACGGGGACGTGGATTAGCGGAAGAGCGAGAAGCATAATTCGCCGTGCCGTTTTCGATTCTATCGAGGACATCCCCCAGCACCGTCTACGTGAAGGATCTGCAGAAGACGGAGTGGCTGAAGGAGATTCTGGGAGACGCCGTCGAGAATGCCGCCTTTATCATCGAGACGATGGACGCGGATTTTGACGACATGGACGTCTGAGGGATTTGGACGCGACGGGGACGTTCCGCTGCCGCCGTCACACGAACTGCGTGATGGAGAACGTCGCGAAGATGTACAATTGGTAGGTGAAACGTTCGAGAGAACTGTCGAACGCGTGAAGCGCTTCTTGTAAAAAATAAAAAATATCGTAATTATTTTTAGAATAAAAAATATCGTAATTATTTTTAGAATAAAAAATATCGTAATTATTTTTAGAATATTATTCTGACATTTCTAAAATAAATTTTTGTATCGCATATTTTTAGAATAGGTTTTTGTAATCGCATAGAATATTTTCCATAATCGCATATTATTTTTAGAATAGTTTTTGTAATCCCACATTAATCACATTTTGTTCTTTAGAAATATTTTTTTAAGATATATATTTATATTTTTTAAGATATATGCTTGTATTTTAAGAATAAAATGATTGAAATTTCTCTCGATCAATAATCGTTTTTATTTCTTTTTATCGAATATATTTAATTTTAAGAATTTAAAGTATTTTAAGAATTTAAAATACTTGGTGGCCAATTAATTATTTTCACATGAATAATACCATTTAAGGAGGCATATACACCTAACCCGAGGAAAAAAAAGATAATTTTTGTGAATTTTTTTAAGGGAAACTATTTGAATTATCGGTTTTTTTAGCTAAAAGTATACACTTTCGAGAATATTTTCAATTTTTTTTTATTAAAAATTTTACAAATTCACGGAGTACTGAAGTCGTCTACGGAGCTGCAAAAAAAACGGTGACTAACAGCGTTTTGTCAAAAATCATCTGAAGCAAAAAAATCAAAAAGATTATTAAAGTAGATACTGTAATCTAGGTTTTGTCATAGCCGATTTTGAAAATATTGATTTTTGACAAAATGGCAGGCGTTTGAACTTAAAATAGCGGTTTTCAAAGAAAAATTTGTTCTTACTTTTGCCCAAAAAACAAAAACTAAGAATCGAAAAAAAAATCCTATGACAAAAACTAGATTATAGTATCTACTTTAATAATCNTTTTGGTTTTTTTGCTTCAGATGATTTTTGACGNAACGCCATTGGTCACCGTTTTTTTTGCGGCACTCCGTAGACGACTCCAGTAATTTTACTCCGTAAATTTGTAAAATTTTTTAATAAAAAAATTGAAAATATTCTCGAAAGTGCTTTTAGCTAAAAGAAACCCCGATCCAATAATTCAAATAGTTTCCCTTAAAAAAATTCACAAAAATTACCTTTTTTTCTCCGGACTAGGTGTATATGCCCCCTTAAGAATATCTATAGATGGTATTATTTATGTGAAAATAATTAGTTGGCCACCAAGTATTTTTAGGATACGAGAGCGAAGAAGATGTAATACTATTGATATAATACTATTTAACGAAGAAAAAATGTCTAGCAGAACGTGGTTTCGATCCACGGACCTCCGGATTATGGGCCCGGCACGCTTCCCATTGCGCCATTCTGCTCATTACATTTATATATATAGGACAAAGTATATATATCACCACTTAGGTTACGAGTTTAGAGTAAGTAGTATTAAATATTGGGTCTGGGAAAAAGTTTGTGACGTTTTTTTTTGTAAAATTCAACTGGTTTTCTTATAATGTGAAAATGAATTTATTTAAACCAAATATGCTCCATTATTATCGACAATGTTTCGCCATTTTTCGGGAGCCATGATGCCATCGGTGAAGAACTTCTGTAGTTTCTGGTTGAAAAACTGAATCAAGTGGTTTTCACAGACTTCTTTTGAAACCAGCTTAATTCCATTGAGAGAGTTCTGCAGAGATCGGAATAAGTGATAGTCAGAGGGTGCTATGTCTGGACTATACGGTGGATGCATCAAAATTTCCCAACCAAGCTCTCGNAATTTTTGACGGGTCATCAAAGAAGTGTGTGGTTGGGCGTTGTCATGATGGAAGACAACACCTTTCCTATTATTCAATTCGGGCCGTTTTCTTTCAATTGCCTGGCGTAATCTCTCTAGTTGTCCACAGTAGAGTTGAGAATCAATCGTCTGACCAACTGGAAGTAGCTCATGGTGGACGATTCCCTTCCAGTCCCACCACACACACAGCATCCTTTTTCAGCGTCAATCCTGGCTTCGCAAATGCTTGTGACGGCTCACCATCCCTTATCCACGATCTTTTACGCTTCCGATTACCGTACGTGATCCATTTTTCATCACCGGTTATGACACGTTTCAGAAATGGCTCGATTTCATTGCATTTCAGCAGCGCATTGCAGATGTTAATTCGGTCTATCATGTTTTTCGCGCTCAACTCATGAGGAACCCATACATCGAGCTTCTTTTTGTAGCCAGCTTTATGTAAATGGTTCAAAACAGTTTTGTGGTCAATGCCTAGTTCCATACCAATATCGACACTGCTGATATGCTTATCTTGCTGGACTTTTTCAAGAATTTCATCAGCTTTTTCAGTGATTGGACGACCAGAGTGTAACTCATCTTTCACATCAAAATTACCAGAACGAAAGCGAGCGAACCATTTCCGCGCAGCAGATTTTGATAAAGTACCTTCACCGTACACAGCACAAATTTTTTCATAAGTCTGCATAGCGTTTTTCCCTTTGTCGTAATAATATTGCAAAATATAGCGCAATTTTTCATTACTTTTTTCCATTTTCAAACGCAAACAACTCTCCAACCACTGCACCAATTTCGATGTTTATACACTCAAAGTAATGTTCGAAGTGTCACCTTTCCAACGAGCGTTTAGTGGTATCGCTGCGATCTGTGTCTTCTGAATTATTTGCAATTGACGCCTTCTATCGGGAAAAATGCCACGAACTTTTTCCGAGACCCAATATGTTACTCGCGGTAAGAGGAGAAGGAGGAAAAGGAAAGATAAAAAAATGAGAAGAGAGAATAATATTTTTTAAAATTATTCCATATTTATTTAAATTCCATATTTATTAAGTAGTATGACAAGTGAAGTCTGGTGATGGTTATCAATCGTCGAAGTCCATCATCTCCACTTATCATCGTCGTCGTTCACGTCCTCTTCATCCTCCTCCTCGTCGTCCTCAGGGGGCTTCATTCCCCTCTCGATGGCATCTCTCAATTTTCAAAATGAGACCTCAAAATATGCTCGACGCCACATCCTCCGCTTCTTCCTCCTCCGCCTCTCCCACTGCCTCATCCACCGCCGCCATCCCCTCGACAATATCCTCCCATGAATTATCCATCCATGGATTATCCTCCACCTCTTCCTCCTCCTCCTCCTCCTCCATCTCCTCTTCGAATATATTTTTAATCTGTAAAAAATTATTACACCGTTTTAATTATTAAATAATTATTATATCAATTATAATATATCAATTATATATTCTTTAATAAAGTGTGTCTCTTTAATATTTATCTTATATATTCATCACTTACCTCGTCACTAAAACTGAGGGGGATTTTCGAAGAACCGTGTCGAACCATGATCGTTATTAATTTTAATACTGGCAGCCTAGTAGGCTCGCGAGCGCGTAACATTTCCGGCGCATTTCCGGCGAGTCGCGCGAACTCGCGTTCTTGCAGCCAGATAAGACCAGATAAGGTCACTGCGTCTACCGACCAGTCTACATCTGTCGTTTTACACGTCATAGAAAGAGTACGGAAAAAATCTTTTTTTATCGCTCGAGTTTAATCATCGTGCTCCGTACTCGCGCGAGTCACCGAACGATACTCTCGCAACGATACTTCGCGATTATGAATATTTTTTTTCTGAAAAGATAAGAGTAAGGGGACTACAGCGATAACTCAGAATTTTACACATTTTTTATCTCGTTTTTTTATTCTTTATATAAAATTTTTTATAAAAATTGTTCGTAAAAAGATGAATACAATATAAAAAAATACAATCATTGATGTAATATAAAATATATATATAATCATTGATATAATATAAAATATATATTGTATAATCATTGATATAATATAATCATTCTACTCCTCCAGATATAAAAATACAATCATTGATATAATAATCATTGATATAAAAATATATAATCATACAATCATTAATATAAAAATATATAATCATTGATATAATATAATCATTCTACTCCTCCAGATCCACCACCTCTATGTCCGCCTCTAAATCCACTATAACCAGCTCCGCATTCCACCCGATCAATTCATGCTTGATCATTGTTTGTACCCGTTCAAGTTCATTCCGTATTCTTTCAAACTCGTGCCACTGCAGTCTATTCACCTCGCGTAACCATGCCGACCAATTTAATCCCGCCCGCGCCACCTCGATCACTCTGCTCTCCCATTCCACTTCATCGCTTTCCAATAATCATCTCCTCCTCTCCTTCTCTTCCATATCCTCCCAAATATGAATTCTACCTCTTCCTGCTGCTCCATCTCCTCCTGCTGCAGTTCTATCTCCTCCTTTTCCTCCTGCTGCAGTTCCATCTCCTCCTCTTCCTCCTGCTGCAATTCCATCTCCTTCTCTTCCTCCTGCTGCAGTTCCATTTCCTCCTCCTCTTCTCCCCGCACCACTTGCTGCTCAGCGTCCCACTCGCTTATCTCTCGCTGAATTGCCTCCCAAAATCGAGCGTTTTCCTCCCGCTGGCGCCGCAGCTCCCCTCGCAACCATTCGTTCCAGTCTAATCCAGCCTCCGTCACCTCGCGCTCCTTACGTCGCCAAAATTCCTTCTGCTCCTCCTGCAGGTAAAACTCCCTCCTCCGGATCCTCCTCTCTCACCCTGAGTCCCTCTTTCCATCTCATCCTCACATCCGCGAAACCCATTTCTTCCTCCTTCACCTCCTCGACATACTCAAATTCATCCTCGCAGTCGAAGAGTCTTCTCAGTCCGTAAAAATCTTCCGTCTCATCGTCGTCAAATTTTTTCATTTCCTTCCTCATCTCCCTTCGTTCTTTCCTTATCTTTTTATTGTTCTCATGATTTGAGAAACCATCGATTTTCACGGACTTGAGATCAACCCTCTGAAAAATTTTTTAATTAATTTTTATAATTAATTTTTAATATTAAAAAATACATCTACTCCAATGTATTTAAGCTTCATCTCGTTTATCATAGCTAGCTTTGCGACTAATACTCCGTCCATCAAGACGAGTTGGAAAAAATAATATTTTATATTAGAAATTCCCGACGCCTCGCGATTCGTCGTCGTCGATACTCGCGAGCGTGGAACGCAGTTCTCAAAATTTTTTACTTACCCCTGTCGCAAGATACGTGATCCTGATCACATCAAATTTTTTTCTCTGTTCGCACATTTTTTTCTTTAAAAACACAACAGAAGGAAAAACGAATGAATACTGACAGGTTCGCGCGACGCGTTTCCGACGTCGCGCGGCGCGTTTCCGGTGAGTTGCGCGAACTCGCGTCTCTGCGGTCAGATAAGGCGCGATAAGTACGTAAATTTTTTTTACGATTATAATCGGTTGATCGATCGAGAGAATTCTCATTTGAGTCTCGACCCGCGATGCCGCGCCTCCTCCTTCTTCCTCTCGCGCTGTGCGCGATCGGTGTCGTCGCCGAGTTTTCCGGCGACGATACCAATACGGCGGTGAGTTTTCTGCACAGGTACGGCTACCTGAACGACATCGTGACATCGTTCGCGACTGTCGAGGCCTCGAGGGATCTGCATCACGCTATCGGACTGTTTCAAGAATTTTACGGATTACCCGGTAAAGGACGGTTGAACAACGACACGTGGAGGCTGATGCGAAAACCATGGCCGAAGAAGCGTCTCACGTGGAACTTTTACCTGGCCGAACCGAATATCCTACGAACAACTCAGGAGGCGTTCGAAAAGTGGGCCGCGAAATCAACCCTGACGTTCGAACGTGAATCGAACGATTCCGACATACTATTGGCGTTTCGCGAGGGTGTTCATTTCAACGTCAACAGGAGGAAGAACGGTGACTTGTGCGCCTCGCGATTAGACAGAAAGGGCAAAGTACTCGCACACGTACTATCCGAACGGAGAACCCGACTTCACCGCGGAGATACACGTGGACAACGCGGAACCGTGGTACATACTTCTGGACGAGAATCCTCCGGGC
>JAJVSH010000339.1:128543-143157 GCA_021460005.1 Tetramorium alpestre | reverse complement strand
TGGCTTTGGCAAAATTTTTGGGTGGGTTGAGTGGATATTACAGTAGAAAGGTTTTCTATTAATGTAAAATGTGTTTATGGAAAGAATCTTGACGTATTAATATAAATTTATGTTGAAATGAGTCTCTCTGTTGANACATTTCTATTATTTTATCATAATTTTTAACTTTTCTATAAGCACATTCATGGTTTTAAAAGAGTTAAGAGGATGAGAGCACCGCTCGAAATAGAAATGACTCACTAAGGCACAAAGGAAAGTTTTAATTTGTATTCTTCGAATATATATAAAGATGCCGACAAAGAAACTGTATTCTCCGAATATGTAATAAAAATGCCGACAAAGAAAAGTACGGGCGAAAGGATGAAGTCACTATACGACTCATCGATATTTCGGAACGCTGACTCATACTGAATTATGCTTATTCTAGGATTAGAAGAATAGCTTTACCCCCACCATGTACCACAGAACTTGGTATATAAGACCGAGATTTCTAGGCGCTAGGCGCTCGTCTCTTCTCGTCTCTCAACTCCGCTCTTGCCTTACCGTCTGTCCCGCTCGTCTCTCAACTCCGCTCTTGCCTTACCGTCTGTCCCGTCCGCCGTCTGTCCTTCTCAGCTTGCCTCTCCTTCCCGTCTGCTTGTATCTTGTATCTAGTTGTATCTTTTTCCCTTTTCTCTCTGCATTTGCTCCATATTTCTCCTGACTCCTACTCTTCCGTTTCTCTACTGAAGTATCCAGTAGAATTCTATTTTGTAGTGAAACCGAATTGACCAAGATTTTAGTCATATCATTACGAAATTCAATAGTTATTCAGAATAGTATTCACACTCTACAATAATGTACACATATTATATTTATATCGAAGTGAATAAACGCATATATATATTGGAAATATCTTTATTCTGAGGAGCCATAATCCCGAAGATTCTCTCACAGTTCAAAATACTGTCCTGGAGTTTTAGCCTCCTTAACCGGCAAGAGAAGATCCCGCAATAAAGTGAACTTTCCATCGAGTTGAATTGCAACATCAACTACTGGGACGTCACAACGTTGAATTTCGTATCGTGTCGGAAGAAACAGAATGGTCTTTAAAGCAGTGTTACTTCGACAATATTCAAACTCATTTTGGTCCTTTCGATTTGGACCTTTTCGCTTCGTCAATTAACGCAAAACACTCTTGTTTTATTTCCTAGTTCCCCGATCCTTTAGCTCAGACTGTTGCTTTTTCTATTGATTGGGGAGGATTTTATTTTTATGCTTTTCCGCCTTTTTTCTTATTTTAAGGGTGCTACGAAAAATTATTACGGATAGGGCGGAGGGAGTAGTGGTTGTTCCTTGATGACCGGACAGCCATGGTTTCCTTTGTTTAACCGCCTTGTCAATCCTTTATTCGTTTCAAACCCGATATTAACATGTTGTCCTCCTCTTTCAGAGAATTCCATCCGGCTTGGTCCAGGATTTCCTTGGTAGCCGCCAGATTATCCGGCAAGCGTTTTTAATTAAGGACACACCAGCATCAGCGTTCGATGCAACCGTTGCATCTATTTCTGAGGCCACAACGAAGCAATACTCCAAACCAATCAAATTGTGGTGGCAGTTTTGCAGACAGCATCATTTAAACTGTTTTAAGTCATTCATCAATTACCGCAGTTTTGGAGTTTCTGTCCTCCTATTTATCGTCTATTGGTTCTTACTCGACTTTAAATACTTATCATTTGGCTATTTCTTTGCTCACCTCCGAAGAGGTGGGCTCTCACCCTCTAGTAAAACGTTTTTGTAAGGGGGTGGCTGCATTGAAATCACAACGTCCTCGTTACGAATTTACCTGGGACCTGTGACGTCCCAGTAGTTGATGTAGCAATTCAACTCGATGGAAAGTTCACTTTATTGCGGGATCTTCTCTTGCCGGTTAAGGAGGCTAAAACTCCAGGACAGTATTTTGGACTGTGAGAGAATCTTCGGGATTATGGCTCCTCAGAATAAAGATATTTCCAATATATATATGCGTTTATTTACTTCGATATAGATATAATATGTGTACATTATTGTAGAGTGTGAATACTATTCCAAATAACTATGGAATTCTGTAATGATATGACTAAAATCTTGGTCAATTCGGTTTCACTACAAAATAGAATTCTACTGGATACTTCAGAAGAGAAACGGAAGAGTAGGAGCCAGGAGAAATATGGAGCAAATGCAGAGAGAAAAGGGGAAAAGATACAACAAGAGCAGCAAGCTACAACAAGATACAAGCGCCTAGCGCCTAGAAGTCTTGGTTTTATATACCAAGTTCTGTGGTATATGGTGGGGGTAAAGCTATTCTTCTAATTCTAGAATAAGCATGATTCAGTATGAGTCAGCGTTCCGAAATATCGATGAGTCGTATGGTGACTTCATCCTTTGCCCGAACTTCTCTTTGTCGGCATCTTTGTTATATATTCGAAGAATACAATTTAAAACTTTCCTTTGTGCTTTAGTGAGTCATTTCTATTTCGAGCGGTGCTCTCATCCTCTTGANTCTTTTAAAACCATGAATGTGCTTATAGAAAAGTTAAAAATTATGATAAAATAATAGAAATGTGTCAACAGAGAGACTCATTTCAACATAAATTTATATTAATACGTCAAGATTCTTTCCATAAACACATTTTACATTAATAGAAAACCTTTCTACATTCAAAAATTATCATATAAAGCAATAGCATGATTGATTTTGACAAACAGACGAGAGGGTTCGTCGATAATGATACAATAATTATATTCCTGTGGTTAAAATTATAACATTCTCAATTACCGCTCCTTGAACCGCGCCTTTGCTCATATTTAAACCCTTCTTAGACAGTCCAGAACTCTGTATTTTGTCATTAACGAGATTTTATTTGGACTTTACACGCTGTCTCAGGCGTGAGAACTATGACGCATTGTTTATTTCTAGTCGTCTTCCACGTTTTTGCACGGTTTTACAACCGTCCAATAATCTCAGATTTAGCCTTTCAGTCAGTTATCTTTAATACTTCTTTATCTTAATAGAAGGCGATATTTGTTTTTAAGATATCTCTTCTAAGTTTTTTGTCAAGCTGTATTAATGTTCGCATGATATTAAAGTTTCTCAACCTTTTAATTTTTGGACAAATCTGAGCTTTAAATTTCTACATTTATCCATCCGGACGAAATGTTGCATAATTGTTAAATTGAACGAACTTACCTTAAGTGAAGTTCGATTGCAATTATGCTGTCTTGCCCGGATGGACTTTCCCACCCCCTTTTTCTTTTTTTTACCCCTAATCAGATTTGTCAGCTTAAAAATATGAAGAGCGCAGGAGGGCGAGATGCGCGCATACGTATCTAAGAGACGATAACACGCGCGTTTTTATTTTCTTTAAAATCGCTTGTTTGAGCAAGGGAGCGCCCTACATTTATTCATCCGACGAGACAGCATAATTGCAATCGAACTTCACTTAAGGTAAGCTTGTTCAATTTAACAATTTTATAAGTTACTATTATTTTAACAATTTTAATAATATAACTAAAAAAATCTTTAAATAAATATTCAATTCAAACTTTATTAATCACATAAACCTTAACCCCCATTACATTTAAAGGATTATAAACTCAAAAATATAAATAATTTAAAAATCATATTGATCTTATAAAAAAATTGAAATAATAAATTTTTTTAAATAAATTTATCAATCTTAACATAAACCCAAACAATATACCCACCATTGTGGGTATATTGTTATTAAAAGTTTTATTCGAATGGTGTACGAATATCCTGACTATTAAATATAGAATAAATAATAATCCCCGCACATGTAAACAATATAGATTTAAAAATAGCATGAGTTAATAAATGATAAAAAGAAATTATTTTTCCCCCCAATCTTAAAATTATTATTATCTATCATAATTGACTTAATGTAGAAAGAGCAATAATTTTCTTTAAATCATTTTCCACATTAGCCATCAATCCTACTATAAACATTGTTAATACAGATAAATACAATAATATACAACATACATTACTTTTTATTAAAATTCTATTAAATCAAATTATTAAATAAACCTCTGCTGTAACTAATGTTGAAGAATGAACTAATGTCGAAACAGGAGTAGGAGCAGCTATTGCCTTGTAACGAGGTTACTTTCGTCTGCCCTGGATAGGCTCGTCGGACCCCAGGGCTCGTGCGAGCGTGCCGTTCGGCATCGAGCCGAATCGGTCGCTGTTCGTCGGCAGTCTCACGCCGCGGCTCTTTTTGCCACGCGAGTCGAACGCCGGCTATACCTGGCTTCGGAGAGGCTATACCTTCTCCGTCGACTGAGACAGTCAGGATTCGAATAGGAATTACTAGGAAATCCTCGGCTATACCTGAGGCCGATATCGAGAGGATCTCGGTCAGGACTGGTGTCGTCTCGTTACGCGAGCCGGCTTATATAACCAATCCGGCAAGCCCCTCCATGTCGATCCCTGGTGGGGTCGTGGTTCCTCGTGAATCGCGCGAACGCCGTGCTCCCTTGCTTAGCGGGTCGTCGGCAGCGGGAGTCTTAGTGACGACACTCTAATGTGACGTCACAGCCTTAGGCAATCAAACTGAAAATGGAATCTGAGCTCTTTTAGTAATAGCAGCTAAAAATAATATAAAAATTTCAAATTTTCTTCTAACTATTCATATATTCCATCTCCCATTAATAATTAATAACCGAATTCCCATTAATAAGCCAACATCATCAATCCGATTATAGTCACCATTCCAGAAGTATAAGAAATATAATTCTGATAATAAATTACTAAACAATAAGAAACTAATTCTAAGCCATCCCAACCAATTAAAATTCTAATAACATTAGGACTAATAATTATTAAAATTATAGAAAAAATATATTATTATACCACTAGATGAATAAACCGCCTTAAAAACTTATCCCCTCATATATAAATATATCTATATATTAAACTATAGAAGAAATTAAGAAAATAAAACTAATAAATAAAGTAGAAATTCAATCTAATAAAACAATTACTATATTTAAAGAATTTAATTTTATCACTATTTATTCTATAAAAATACCATAATCTAAAAAATATAAATTTATTCTAATAATAAAAACCATTATTCGTCTAATTAATATAAAATTTGAATAAATAAAAATATAAATGATCTAAGATACTATTTATGTATAACTTTAATTTCACAAATTAATATTTTTTTTAAACTACTTAAATTATATAAGTATTAATAAATTTAATAATATTACCAAAGGTCAACCATGAATAATAATGAT
This sequence comes from Tetramorium alpestre, assembly GCA_021460005.1. Taxonomy (NCBI): domain Eukaryota; kingdom Metazoa; phylum Arthropoda; class Insecta; order Hymenoptera; family Formicidae; genus Tetramorium; species Tetramorium alpestre. The sequence continues at coordinate 137,871 of JAJVSH010000339.1, read as the reverse complement.
AATAAATTCTTTTTGATAATTTCCCATAAAACTTAATTGTTGTCTACTTCCTCTATGCTGAATATAAGAAAATTAATATAATGAATACGAACACCTAAAAAAACAAACTATTATTAAATAAATCAACATTATTAGTAGATAATATAAGCGGGTTCTAACTCATGGGATCCGAGCGGGGTGCGGGGCGCGGAGGTTCTCCGTTGGCGAGGGATATGACGTCATTGGAGTGAGGCGCTTCTACGACCGTCACTTTTTTTTATGGTAGACCCAAATTTGAAATATCTATCCTTGTATTGTATTTTTAATAACATATATTACAAGGAAAACTATTTTTTCAAAGTTTTCCGAGCGCCGATCTTAGGCTGCTACAATTTATAATATTATGAAAAAATAAAATATTTTTTTAAGAGTGTACACGCCATGCCACTACCGAATCAATCATCGTGGGAGAAAATAAGGAATTTTGTTCATCGAAAATCGGGCAAGGACGAGGGGTACAAACCTTTGATACTGCCGAATCAATCATCGTCGCGGCCATGGGAAAAAATACAAAATTATGTTCATCAAAAATCTAGCAAACGCGAAGAGTACAAACTCTCAGTATCACCAAGTCAATCATCGTCGCGGCCATGGGAAAAAATACAAAATTATGCTCATAAGAAATCAGACGAACGCCAAGGGTATCGTCTTCTAACATCGCCAAATTCGTCACCGTCGAAGAAGAAATATAGTAAATAAAATTTTCGAAACCTAAGCCATCATTGTTATAGTAATGAGGTATGTATCTTTTTCATTTATGGACGCGTTTTGCTAAATATAGTGAATATTAGGAATTTTCAAGTACTTTTTTCTTTTTTAGAAAGTGTCGCCATTATCAAATCGAGCCGCTGCTGTTAAGTTACCGACCGATCGACCGTAATCAAGCGAAATCTACTATAATGGGATGCTGGAGTGACGCATTAATATTCTTTTAAATGTAAAATTTTTTTAAATTTAATTTATTTTAAATGTAAAATAAATTGTGAAAGGAATAATAAAAATATTATTTTACATCTACACTCCATGCATTATTTTGAAAGCGGAGCATGTACGGGAATAGGCATGGAACAAGGGAGGGGGAGCATACAACTACGGCGATCCGTTGTAAAGGGGATAGAGGTACTACGGCTGCGGATCTTACGATTGCAGGCTCTCGCTCCCACCCGTCTTCTCTGTTCTCTATTTCTCGTTCGCTCACTCATACATTGCGTTCGCGTCTCGTATTCGCGCTCCCACCCGTTTCCCATCTTTATGCTCTCGCTCGCTCTCGTTTTTTTTCGTTCGCTCGCTCATGCATCGCGTTTTTCGTATTTGCGCTCGGAAGGTAAACGAAAAAAAAATTGTACCAATTTTCGATATACTTTTTTAAATTTATTTTTACAAAAATTGTATACTTTTTGTGGGCGGGGAGTCCTCAAGTTAATAGATGGGCTGAAAATAAATAAAAAAAATAGTTAATATACATAAAAATATAGTATATTTCGAACATTTACTTCATATTAACGTATTTCGAGGTTTTGCTAAAACCAACGTATTTCGATGTATTGCAAATAATTACTCGATGTATTTAGATGTTTTCTTAAAACCACTTGACGTATTGCAAATAACTCGACGTATTTCGACGTTTTCTTAAAACCATTTGATGTATTTGAATTTGCAAATAACAACTCGATGTATTTCGATGTTTTGCAAATAATAACTTGACGTATTTCAACGTTTTGCAAATAACAACTTGATGTTTCTTGATGTTTCTTTCGACGTATTTCGATGTTTCTCGATGGTTCTTTCTTTTTAGGTTTTTTTTTTTACGTTATCTACCTCCCCCAGAGCACGCCAAAAACATTAATCCCGTCCCTTATTCTCTTAAAATGGCGAAAATTGTCATATATACGCAATTTACGTAGTTAATTTTACGCGATCAGTGTTGCATTATCCGCTCGTACCGACGGACCGCTTCTTGTAACCGAGAAAAATGTACTCTGTCGAAGAGAACAGCGGAAATCGCGCAATGAATTATTACGTGCCGATTCAGGATGACGAAACTTTATCGCGTGAGAAGAAAAATATATAATGAGTAAGTATAAAGCTTTCTATTTTATATACATTGTAAATTATATTATTTTGAAACTAATTTCATTATTTTTCTAGCATTTCGTTGGAGCGTCGTGCGGGTCGTATACTGAGTAGATGATACGCGCTAACAACCACGAGGTATAATCTTTGAAATTGGCATCAACGTGGGTCCACCGAGCTACGTGGAGATTGCCATCGGAGATAATCGTGGAAATGAGATGATTCTGTCTCTCGAAACGTGGAGAAGATTCTATGAGCAGCGGTGGAACATTCAGAAACTCCTTCGGAATGGCCATAGAGACGCCAACAGTTCTATAAGCATCGGACCGCTAACGGTCAGCGTTTGTGCGGTTAATGATGTTAAACTCTTACGTCTCGAATCTTTGAACGTACATTTGACGATGACCGAATCGATGTTGTTGTCCATGTTTAATCTGGATCGGTGCATCTATTTAGCATTCGAACAATTATTTGAAATTGTTGGTTCGGTTGACGTCAAATTTACACAATTTTCGCATATCACGTCCATTATAGCGGACTCTAAGGAGATATCGTACACGATTCGCGTCAACGATGCTTTCGAAGCATCAGCTCGTCGATTACGAACTGCTGGCTTTAGTTTTTAATCCGTAAGAAAAATATGTATAAACATATGTAAAAAATTGAGAATAAAAAAAATTTTGAAGAAAATTTATGATATATTGTTTCTTCACAAATGTTTCTATTCATGCGGAACACATTTGGTTCACAGTTGTGAAATACAAAAGCTATGTTTAAAAAAAAGGATTCAAGGAAACGATTTTCATGAAAATTTATAATATAATTGCATGTGGTATTTGTCTCTAACGAATAGAGTAAAATTTGGAAGTAGGTGTAAAAATTTGGGAGTAGGAAAAAAACTTGGGGGTAGGAATAAGTTTGAGTTTTTTGGAAAGCAAAATTCCTGAATTCAGTGCACAATTAGACGCAGAAACGTAAGGATCAAACGTATAGTTTAAAGTGTAGTATTCGGATAAAATGGACAGAATCGACGAAATTATTGACGTTGAGTTTCCAGTAAATCGGGTAAGTAAATCATAGCATAATATAAATAATTTTTATAAATGTTGGGAAAAACGTGGCGATTTGAATCTTTCTTAATAAGCGCGCTACAGCTTTAAGAGGATGATGAATACCGACGGAACAATAAATATGTGATTTCTATTTTTTCAGTGGATTTAGGTTGACAATTTGCCCATCGTAGAAGTGAGACTTCAGAACCTGGTGAGGATATTAATTCCTCAGGAGCAGGTACGAATTTATATACTTAAAATATAATTGTATGTAATTAACATTAAAAAATTTTTTTTAATTTCAGAATATTCCTCTGGAAGAAGTGAGAATCCGAGGATTTGGACCACGTTATAAAAAAAGGAAGTGGATACGGTGGGTCAAATATTGCAACCGTATGACGAACGATGCCGTCTGGTGCGGGGATGAAGATGTATTGGATTTGCAGATCCTCTTCGGCGAGTGGGTATACAAGGAGAAGGAACGTTGGGATTAAAAAGTAAGTATATACAGGGTGAATTTTAATGGTTATAACAGCTTTTTACCATGAGAGCTGGGTTACCGACTAAACTATATATACATATTTATAATCACCGTGTATGTACGAGGTCATTATAAATATGTGTGTATAGTTTAGTCGGTAACCCATATCTCATGGTAAAAAGCAGTTACAACCATTAAAATTCACCTTGTATATATATATATATATATATATATCGTTATGCTTACATGTATATTTTAATATATATTAACTATTTTTTTTATTTGTTTTCAGCCTATCTATTAACTTGAGGACTCCTCGCCCATAAAAAATATATAAATTTATGTATGTATAAATTTATGTATTATTAAATACGTGTAAAAATGATTGATAAATTGGTATAAATAGCTAAAAATTGATATAAAAAAGTCCGATTTTCATCATTTTTCGACTTTTATGGACACCATTTTTTCTCCGACATATTTATTCGTATCAAATATCTTCTAGACATACTCTAAAATGTCATATCAAATCGAAATTTCGTGGTAAAAAGACAACAGTATCGCGAAATAAACAAATAAAATCTAATTTACTGCATTTTCGAGATTTTTCCACTTTCGATCGCCATATTGGATCCACCATTTTGAAAATTTACAAAACGAATTGCATAGGTTTTTAGAAAAAATAGTTTATGCACGATCCTCATTAGTTTTAGGCCTACTGCATTACCGGATCAGGATGAAAATTTGGACTTTTCAAAAAATGACACCACAAATTTCTCGTCTTTTTTATTTAAATTGCAAAATTTATTGTTAAATATGCATCAAATCAATTTTTTACTATGGATTTTGAAAGAGCACATTCAAAAATACTCGGATATGTATTTGTTATAATTTTTTTCGATGGATTTCATACAATTCCAGGCTAACGAAAGTGCAGAGATAAACACATGCAAGTCTGACGTTAATGGGTTAAATTTAAAAGAATTTTACATTTAAAAGAATATTAATGCGTCACTCATGCGTCACTTGAAAATTCTTAATATTCACTACATTTAGCAAAACGCGTCCATAAATGAAAAAGATACATACCTCATTACTATAACAATGATGGCTTAGGCCTCGAAAATTTTATTTACTATATTTCTTCTTCGACGATGACGAATTTGGCGATGTTAGAAGATGGTACTGTCACATCCTTCAACCTTCCAAATATTCCGATACTCCCACGTGAATTTTTCGATTCCATAATTCCCATCTCCTTGCAGAAAGCACCACTGCACCTGAAAATCATTGGCAATATTAGTATTTACACTCAGAAAACATATCTGCACGTGCTGTTGACAACGAACATATGATTCTTGCACGCGCAAGCGTAATACAGTTTGCGACGCCAGCGTAAAGCCATATTCTAACGTATGCAAGTTCTTAAAGCCCCATCCTTATGCATTTTAACACATGTGTATAAGTATTGAAAATTAAAAGTTAATAAAAACGTAGCAACAATAACATCATATGATAGAGCTAAAGGTTCATAATGCATAAATATATGCAAAAGTTTATTAAATTGTTTAAACAATAAATAAATTGCAAAATTATNAAAATTTACNACTTCCGCGCATTTGCATAATAAATTATCNTGAGTGTACTAGTAAAAGTTTCACATTCGTATCTCAACTCGTTCTTGAGTTATATTGTTTAACAATCTTAACAAATAGAAATAAAATAGAAAGAATCANAAACCCAAATGACATGATAACTAAGTAATGGACACTACTGATGAAGATGGAGCCCTACTCACATATCAAGACTGCATGAAGAGCAAAGAAAAATTAAAATGGGAAGAAGCAATACAAGAAGAGAAGAACTGTCTCGACAAAAATAATACATGGAGATTAGTTCCAGAAAAATACGCCCAAGGCAAGAAAGTAATAACAAGCAGATTGATGTTTAAGAAAAAAGAAGANGGCAGATATCGTGCAAGAGTGGCAAAGGNGTGTCAGCAAAGNAAAAATTCATTAGACTTCAGTGACACGTACAGTTCTATAGTGAGAATACAGTCATTAAGAACACTTCTAGCAATTGCTGCTATGCAAAATTTAAAGATCAAGACTTTCGACATCAAGTCAGCCTTCCTATATGGAGATCTGGAAGAAGAAATTCTCATGAAACTACCTGAAGGCTACAATCATCCAGGACAAATATGTGTTCTACAGAAGGCTTTGTACGGACTTCGGCAAGCTCCAAGACAGTGGTATAAGAAGCTAACAGATTTTCTGAAAGCTAAAGGCCTCATACAAACAAAATCGGACAGATGTGTTTTTAAGAATTCAAGTAACAAGAAAACATTTTCCATNGCCATACATGTAGATGATGGCATAATCCTGGGATCTGAAGAAGAAGATATCTCAAGACTGCTGAAGAAACTACAAGAAAAATTTGAAACAGTCATTTGTGATAATCCNAAACAATATTTGGGTATCGAGATCAAAAAAGAAGAATATGGAATATCTCTGAAGCAAAATAACTATTCGAACCAAATAGTTGAAAGATTCAACATGAAGAAATCCAAAGAAGACTCCAATAGATAAGAAGAAAACAAGATCTCCAAATGAAGAANAATATCCCTATAAAGAGGCAATAGGGAGTCTGCTTTATTTATCAAGCAAGACCAGACCTAAGTTTTGCTGTCAACCACGCGAGTAGATACACAGTTGATCCATCAAAAGAAGATATCACCAACATCAAGAGGACAATAAGATACCTAAAGGATACCATTAATCATGGAGTCAAATATTCATCTAAAAAAGATCCTGAAGAGAGGCCTACTGTGATTCTGATTTAGCAGGAGAAACGCAAGATAGGAAGAGCACGACAGGGTTTGTGATTATGTATGCAAATGGTCCAGTAGCCTGGTGTTCTAAAAAACAAACAAATGTTGCAATATCTTCTGCTGAAGCTGAATATGTGNCAACAGCTAAATGTTTGGCACAACTGAAACATTTGTGCACATTTATTCATGAGCTGCTTAACAAGAAACCAATGGTGACCTTACACATGGATAATCTGAGTGCCATCAATATGATAAAATCAGGACAACTGTNATTTTGTAGTGAAACCGAATTGACCAAGATTTTAGTCATATCATTACGAAATTCCATAGTTATTCAGAATAGTATTTACACACTACAATAATGTATACATATTATATTTATATCGAAATGAATAAACGCATTTATATATTGGAAATATCTTTATTCTGAGGAGCCATAATCCCGAAGATTCTCTCACAGTTTAAAATACTGTCCTGGAGTTTTAGCCTCCTTAACCGGCAAGAGAAGATCCCGCAATAAAGTGAACTTTCCATCGAGTTGAATTGCTACATCAATTACTGGGACGTCACAAAGGACACCCGGTATAAGCGAAGAACACGGTGATTGTGCCATATAATTGCGTTAATTGCAATATATTATGCATTACAACTGGGATCATTTTGGCAATTTTCTCTTATAACTTCCAGACCGTGAAAGCAAAAATTATCTTATTGATATATTAGTTAAGCTTAAATTTCCCTTTTTATAACATAATTTTTACTCAACTGGTACACCTAATTAATTAAACATTTATTAACTTTTTCGCTTATTACTTAGTATATTCACCGATCTACCGATCATTTCATTCTACAAAATTTAATTATTAAAAAAACACGGTTGTATATAATTAAGTTAGAGGAACTTCCTCATACTAAAATATTAATTAATTATAATTCAATTATTTAAATTATAAAATTGTTATAAATAAATATACTTAACAATTAAATTTTTCCTTACAATATTGTAGTTAACAATTAAATTTTTCCTTACAATATTGTAGTACAGTGAAAGCCTTACAATTTTTGTCATATACAATTCCTTCGAAACTTGAACTATTGTGAGAGATAAATAAAATAACTTTCATAAACAGAATATTTATTCACGAATACTATAATATTATCCCTTTTTAGCTAGCGTTTAGTACTGCACTATTTAATATGCTCCACCAAATTATTAATAAAAACAATACCAAATAATAAAATATTAATACATTGTTATAAACATTATGTTAACTAACAAATATTTTAATATCTTACTTTTATAAATCTAAGCACCATTAAACGCAATTAATAAAATAGTAATAAAAATAAATAATAATTCATTCGTTTGACTGTAATAAATTTTTATTATTTTTACACGTATATAGATATACACTTCTATGCTTATACTAACATATTGTAGAATATATAGTAGACTCTTGCGATGAATTTCAACGCCATCTTTAAATGAATGTAATATTGAATGGAAGAAGCTTACCTTAATCAACAATTTTTCTAAAGTTATTTGCAATAACTTATCAATAAATGTTTTACCAATCGAATTTTCTCATTTTCTTCCATTCTATAAAGTATAAGGCGATTTCTATCACGACAGTATAATCCGTTTCAAAATATTACTTGACTATAAGGCGAATTTCTTATCAGGTCATGGTCTCTTATATGATATTTAACTAAGGTAAATAGGAGAATGGTTTCTAAAATGATAATTTTGAATATTACTTTTATGTATTCTGATTTATTTGGAAAATACCTTGAAAACCTTGTTATTTTTATTTTATTAAATATTTTTGTTCAAAGAACGGCAATTGCGAAGAATGACGATTATATGGATAGCGTTTGTTATGTAATGAAAGATTTTTGCCCGCAGGTACATAATTACTGTATCGTTATCGACAAACTTTCTCGTCTGTTTGTCAAAGACATATTGCTTTATATGAAAATTCTTGAACGTAGAAAGGTTTTTCCATTAATGTAAAATGTGTTTATGGGAAGAATTCCGACATGGTAATATAAGTTCATGCAGAAATGAATAATTTTTAACTTTCCTATAAGCACATTCCAAGGTTTAAAAGAGTCAAAGGATGAGAGCACCGCTCGAAATAGAAATGACTCACTAAGATATAAAGGATTTTAATTTGTATTCTTTGAATACGTGTTCTTCGAATATATGACAAAGGTATCGTCTGAGGCGAAATCAAGCAAAGGATGAAGTCACAGTATGACTCTTCGGAGTGGAATCTAGTCAAGGTTAAAACGTTTAAAATCGTCAAGGACTACTCGCTTCATGAACATATAAGACATAGGCCAGATATTCCGGACGCTGACTCATACTGAATCACGCTTGTTTCACTAGAAATTAGAAGAATAGCTTAACCGCCACTATATACTATGAAACCAATATATAAGGAGAGACCAAGACTTTAGAAAAAGCTTTTTAGTAAAAATCCTAGCAAGTAAGAAGAGTCTTGCGAGACTCTTGCTTCCATTTTTTTTCAGAATAACGTTCGCGCTTTTCGATAATGTACACATATTATATGATAGAATAAACAAATATATACATATATTGGAATTGTCTTTACTATAAAAAATATCACCCCGAGGACTCTCTCGATTATCCAAAATACTATCTTGGAGTTTTAACCTCCTTAACCGAACAGAGAAGATCTCACAACAAAGAGGACTTTCCATCGAGTTGGATGACAACATCAACTACTGGGACGTGTGACGTCCCAGTAGTTGATGTAGAAATTCAACTCGATGGAAAGTTCACTTTATTGCGGGATCTTCTCTTGCCGGTTAAGGAGGCTAAAACTC
>JAJVSH010000339.1:78127-94126 GCA_021460005.1 Tetramorium alpestre | reverse complement strand
TGCAATGATGAGAAATCTGAAAATTGAGAAATAATTTTACAAATTAATAAAATAATAATTCGATGAAGTAATCAATGATGAAACAATAAATAACGAAAAATAACAAAAAATGCAAATTACCTGTTACTTCCAAATATGTTTCTCCATCGTTGAATTCGTTTTGCATTGATTCGGATTGAGCATCGATATTGCTTTCTAGGACACTTGCATAGGAACATTTTCCACTTTCATTTGAGAAATTGTTTTGATCATCCGATTGAGAAGAGGTACAATTATTGATCGAAGTAAAAGTAGGCAACTTTGATATGTACGTTCTATTACTAATCAATGACGGAACTACTTCCGTAGATTTTCTTTTATCTGTGACAAGGTTTTTAGATGGAATGTGCAAGGTTGCATGGCCCCTGCCGGAATCCTCGAAAACAGAAAGTGAAAAGGTAGGCTGTTTGGATACTTGAGATACATGCTGTCTTGTAATTTTATTAGGTGACAGTCCAAATTGTTGCGGCAATTGTTGGGTCTCGGTTTCATAATTGGAATCGGCTATAAACATTTTGCATGCTTTTGCAGCATCAGGATATGTAGCTGTAAAGAACCAACATAAATAAGAATGCTAGCATATTTTATTTGGCTATCAACAATAAATTAGAATATTAAAACTCTTAAAACTCTTTACCATAAAATCTTTTAATTTTTATATATTGTTCTGGCCAATCTGATTTTAATGTTGCTTCTTTTCTTACAAGAATAGACGGATTTACTGGTGGCCATTTAATTTTGGCTATCATTTTATCATCGATTTCATCAATTATCCATTTAGCAAGCCCAACATCATAAAATGTATCTTCTTCNTCATTCGGTTCGGTAGTATCATTATTTAAATATTTGAACACAATAAACTGCAAAGTAACAAAAAAGGAAATTAAATTACAATATAAGTAAAAAACAATTTTATACAAATGTGTGGGATTAAATTTCGTAAATAAATAAATAAATAATAAGAAAAAAATAGAAATATAGCATGTTTTTGTATAACATACATTTAAGGCCGATATTCATAAACAGTTGTTATATTTGAGATTATAAATACAATCTTAAAAGGTAATAAAATGTTATAAAGTAATCACTGAGCCGTCATCTTCATTAGTATCAAGATTTCTTAAAACGGTCTTAAAATAAAATCGGCTTATGAATACCAGCGTAAATATACATTTTGATTATTTGCAATAAGGTTGTTTGTTTTCGCTGCACTCCTGAACTGATGCAATAAGTTAGAATAAGAGATAGTATATTTTACTCATTCAAATGTCCTAATACTATTATCCTAGAGGATCAACTAGCAAGTTTTTGACAAAATGAACAAATACTGCACATATTTAATGAAGTAGATATAACTATATAGAANCTGGACGTATAAACGCAATAGTCTAGAGGCAATAAAGAATATCTACCACTTTAATTGACACTGCATCTCTATTGTTGTAAAAACAATGTGTTCAGATTATAGCCGATTAGCTCCTAAATCCGATTCTATGTTTATTCTTTATTATTACTCAACAATTTGAAATGAATCAAAATTAAATCCAAAGCTAATCAAATCTATAACTAGTTTGAGCTATGTAGAATCATATCCAATTTCTGTATAGAATACATCTAATTGATACCAACAGGATATTAGCTTTTGTGTGATAAAAAAGTACAAATTAAATTGTAAACATAATAATAAAATATATACCAAACATCCACAAGACAAGCAGCATAAAAAAAAGTATTAATGAGAAAATGAAGATTATGATATAAATTTCTCTCCCACATACCCACATATACACTTACACATGCATACATATCATACGTGAAGAATTTACCTCTTGCACAGAAATGTAGCTAGAAATTTATAAAAAAAGAAAACAAAAATTTTTCTACAAACGTTAAAGCAAATTAAATATAATNATTGCTAGCAGTTCCTTCTCCGTAGTGTTATAATTCTGCTTCGCCCGTGTTAAAATTCTGCTGGCGTAAGCAATCGGTCGGTCGCTGCCTACCTTTCCTTGTGACAATACTGCTCCAATTGCATAATCAGATGCATCGGTAGTTACGATAAATTCCTCTAAGAGAAATCCGGATATTTAAGAACTGGTGTCGTCGAGGACTTCCAAGTTCACATGCGAGCGCTAAAACCTGTTCCGGCAGTTCATCACGGTAAAAGGAAAACGTTTGTTTCAAAGAGCTGTACACTGACCGGCAGGAATGGTGTCCCTCAGCGGCTGGTGTGGGTGTATGACAGCCGAACGCGACGAACGCACACACCGAAGCGCGTACATACGTGTCTCTAGACGCGCGGATGGAGGAGCGAAGGGAAAAAGTAGTGGGGGCCCCCCACTACTTTTTCCCTTCGCTCTTCCATCCGCGGCCCGTCTGATGTCGCATCTTTATCGCAAGATGCACAATCGAGAGAGAAAGCAATGCAAGACGTGCTGGCGACTGGCGGTGTCCCTACGGCACCTACGGCTGTCTCACCCTTGCCGCTTGAATGCAGGGCGTGCAGGTGAGATAGCTATAGTGACACCGCGTTGTCTCTATATGTATCTCATTCCTTCTAATACCTCTCGCGCTTTTTTTCTTTAAGAGACATACGTATGTACGCGTTTCGGTGTGTGGGGACACCACTCCTGCCGTTCAGTGTACACCTGTTCCCACGTTTTCATACGGCAGGAAAACACGAAAGGAGACTCTGGATAATCCGTATTCAAGTAGTCCGTATTCTGGATAGTCCTCACGAAGTAATTGAGAGAGGGAACGACCGATATTTCACTGTAAAGATTAACGGATTTCCTTCCAATATATCGATGGAACGCCTCAAGCCAGCTAACCTCCCGTTCTCGGAAATTCCTGAAGTAGAAGGAACACAGACAGAGAGAAAGAGTGATTCCCAGAAGCCAAATTAAGGAAACAACAGTACGGATAACTCTCAGGAGGAGTCTACTCGCAGCATGAAACCTCAGCATGGTCAGTTACGGAAATACCTTGGCCCGAAAGAGAAGAAACAGGTGAAACTCAACGTGTAAACATTCAGACCAAAGAAGAAAAAATGAATGCAATTTAATGCATGATGAGATTAAAAAATTCAACGTTTTTTTTTCATTTTATATTTAGTAAAGTAAATTCAACGCGAAACTTCTATTTAATTTCTTGCACAGTATTACTTAGGTTTATGTCATTTAACTTTTAAATAATTGTTACTTTTAAATCAATGATCTCACTTATTTTTAAAATTAAAATTAACAATCTCTTTTAAGTGGGGAGTATTGTAGGGATTTACAGTTGGAACAGTTGGAACTCTCTTACACTTTCTACACCTTCAGTTGGCACTACTGCTCTAGTACTTGAGTTACGATTTCAGTAGTTGTTAATCGTGTTCGTTACATACAGTCTTTCTTGTATCTGAAATAAATATATTTTTTGTGAGGAAAATCTTGTAATATTAATATTCACCAATTTTCATCCCTACACCCGGAATCAAGCGAAACCCCGAGGAAGCGAGCCTCTTGAACCACTGGGATGGTATGTCCAAAGCAGGAGACATTGGGGACATTCACGAAGCCAGAACGTCTCCTGCTGAAGACAACAATCTGCGATTTGTTAGGGGCAATGTCCCCTACCGCGGAGATATTCAGAAATGCCCGTAACGGAACGCTGGACGCTATGCACAGCAGATTCCAATACCTTAGAGCTGACAAAAATTACCACGTCGTCAGCGTATTGTAGAATATTAGAATGCGTGTCTACGTGTCTGCCAATATCCCTAAAATAAATGTTAAAAAGTAGAGGGCTAAGCACCGAATCTTGAGGAGTGTCCTTGCGAGCGCGGAAAGGGTCCCTGAGAACCCCATTGACCACGAAAAAGACCTCTCTCTCGAGAAGCAAATTAGCCAACCTCCTGGTGCACGCCGGAATACCAATATCCGCCAGGTCTTGAATCAGGATGGAGGAGACGACATTGTCGACATTGTCGAACACTCCCCTGATGTTCATAAATGCGCGACGATCTCGACCCCAGAAACAAAACTGGCGTGGACAAAGCTAGTGAGGCTCACGATGCTATCAGTGCAAGAGCGACCGATCCGAAATCCAAGCTGGAAATCCGGAGAATAAAATTAGTCTCAACGTACCACGTAACGCGATTGTAGATATTTTTTTCATCAGTTTTAGAAAGCAAGAAAGGAAAGAAATCGGACGTATGCCACTATCGCCAGGCTTGGGAATCAAAATAACTAAAGATTGCTTCCATTTTTCAGGAAATTTACCTGCCAAGAAAAGTCTGTTATAAATCGAGGTCAAGAGGGCCAACAGTGAGGGGGGCAGACCAGAAATAATGCGGGCGTCGAGCTGATCTAGATCCGTGGTCGTATTAGGCTTTGTGTTGCGCAGAGTAAGATAAAACTCCTCCTCGGATATGGGCGCATTCAACTCGGCGCAGATCGAGTTACCGCACTGTAGGTCGGCGCGTCGGAAATGACCAATGTCACATTCCGAGACGAAGAGACACGAGGGGAGACACAGCTCAGCAATCTTCTCGTAACTCAGGTTTTCCTGTGTTACGATGTCGGATACTAAACTAAGCTGATTGGCAAATTTCCTATTTTTAAAGATCCTAATCAGAGACCAGATCTCAGCAGTGGGAGTCTTACTGTTAAATGTGCCACAGTAATTTCTCCACCCAGTCTTTTTCTCTTTTTTAAGAGTTTTGGAGCAGCTTTTTTGGGCTGCTTTATAGGCCATAAGATTTGTTCGGGTGGGGCATTTCTTGTAGGTATCAAGGGCGCGCTTTCTCTCAGCGACCGCAGTCTGACAGGATTCGTTCCATCAAAGAAGGGCATTGAGTTTATTTTTCCTATTAATACAAGTTCGGGGGCATCTCGATTTCCCTGGAACAAAGTTAAAAATAGGATTTTTTATGAATTCTGTAAAGCAGTCGTAAGCCTCAGTACCTGGCATATCTTCCGCAATTGAGGGCGGATTAGATTCGCAATGCTTTGAATCATGGAATTGAACATTTAAAGAGAGATAAAAAAAGTTTATAAACAAATTTGAGTTTGCGGATAATGTCGGATTTTCTAGCAAGAGTGTAGGGATTAATGATGATACAATTCCCTCAGGTTAATAATATGAGTATTTAATGGGTAAGAATATCGAGATTACAACGTTCTGACTCCAATGCAGTCACAGCGTGAGATAGTAATACGTTAGTCAAAAGAAAAGTGGAGTCAAGCGCCGAATTTTACAGCGCCTTGACGGGCACACCGGTCGCCCCGAGAGGGCGTAACTCCTTCTCCGATCAGTCGGTAGTTATCGACTCCTGGATCCCATATTTCGGCCCTCCTGCATCGTCATCCGACACGGATGACACCACGTTATCATGAAGTTCGGTCCAGCTCTTCATGTATTCAGCGCACGTGGTCGTCCTTACTGGTCCTTCATGAGATCCCTCTCTAACAACGTCGTAGGTATCCTGTGACTTGACCTTCATCACTCTATAAGGTCCTAAATAATTCGGCTTTAATTTAAGGCCTGGTCCAAGTTGGGTTCGCTTTATAGCAACCAAGTCGTTAAGATATGCGGGTTATATGATACTTATGCGGGTTTCTTCGTCTCAAATTGTATCGCTTCTTGTTTTCTTCTTGGATCTTTTCGATCTATTTCTTAGCAGTGCTTCTTAGTTGGTTTCAAGTATCCTCGAAATCACATATCATTTCTTGTTGATGTCGATGATCTCCTTGATCTGATAGTCTTCGCTAGTTCGCATTCGAGTTCCGATCAAAAGCTCAAAAGGAGTAGTATCTATACTGCGTTGATATATCGAATTTAACTGTCTGTTGCAGCTTTGGCATGTACTTGTACCATTTCGTTGGTTCTTCCATTGACATCTTGGCCAACACGGGTATGATAGTGCGATTTATTCGTTCAATTTGTCCGTTAGCTCGTGGCAATCCGGTAGTGATTTTCGAGTGATGTATATCTTCTTGACGACAGTATTCTTCAAATTCAGTCGAAGTGAAAGCTGTTCCTCGATCTGAGATAATCAATCTAGGATTTCCAAATATGCTCTTCTGTAAATCCAACTTTTGGATGACTTCTTTAGTTGTAGTTGTTCATAGGATATAATCAAACGAATTTCGTAAAGGCATCGATTACTGCGAAGATATGTTTGTAGTTCTTACTCGTCGATTCCAACGGTCCCATATGATCAATATGATAAGTATGGAGCGGCACGTCCTCCTTGTCTAATGGATGTAGGAATCCTTCCTGTTTTCCAGCCTTCTTATTGACCAGAATGCACTTTAAGCAATTTGCTATACATCTTTCGACCTTAGTTCGTAGATTTGGAATATAGAACTGCTTCTTCACATCTTCCTCGGTGCGTTTTACAGCGAAGTGACCTTTCTCGTGAGAGTTTTTTATGACTTCCTCTTGCATTATCTTCGGCACCATCAGTAGTTCGTATCCGTCTGCGTACTTATATATTAGTCCGTTACGCAATCTGTAATCTTCGTGAGATGATTTGTCTAAAGACATCTTAATCTTTTGTATTTCGTCGTCCTTGTCTTGAGCTCTTCTAATTTTTATGTGAATGTTGTCGACTTCTACTGCCATCACTGGATTACGGCTGAGAGCATCCACATGTTTCATCTTAGTTCCTGCTCGGTGTTCAATTTCGTATGAAAAATCTTCCAGAAGCAGCGCCCATCTTGCCACTTGAGGAGTAAGGTCTTTTTTGCGCATCGTTTGCTGAAAAGCAGAACAGTCAGTAACTATTTTAATAGCCTTACCTAGTAAATAAATGCGGAACTTCTTCAAGGCTGTTATCACTGCCAAGACCTCGAGCTCATAACTTGAGTACTTCTTTTCAGCTTCAGTGGTCTTTCGGCTCATAAAATATACAGGATGTAACTGACTATCGACTGGGGATTTTTGAAGCAAAACAGCTCCGTAGCCTTCCCGACTGGCATCTGTATGCACTTCAGTCTCGTAATTCTGGTTGAAAATACTGAGAACTGGTTCTTGAGATAACAGTTTCTTTAACTGTTCAAAAGCGCTCTTTTCTTCTTCTCCGAATTTGAATGATCTTTCCTTCTTCAAGAGATCACTCAATGGTTTAGCAATCTTTGAATATTCGGGCATAAATTTTCTGAAATATCCGGTAAGCCCTAGATAGCTCTGCACTTGTTTGATTGTTCTTAGTTCCGGAAATTTAGCCACTGCTTTCGTTTTTTCGGGCGACGGGTATAGTTTCCCATTTTCAATGACGTGACCCAGGAACTCCACACGTTTCTTCAGCAGTTGACATTTCTTCTTGTTGATCTCCAAGCCATATTCTCGTGCTCGTGATAAAACTGTCTTGAGTCTAACAATTGCTTCATCTTCGGTTGCTGCCGGTATTATTAAGTCGTCTACATATGGCAATGCTATTCCTTTTNCTGTTAAATCCTTGAAAACATCGTTTACGAATCGTTGAAACACAGCCAGCGAGTTACATAATCCGAACGGCACCTTTCGGAATTGATATTGTCCATTACTTGTTACAAAGGATGTGTATTTATGATTAGCTTCTTCGATGTTCACATGAAAAAATCCATTTTTCATATCCAGTGTGCTGAAAACTCGAGCGTCTTGCAGTTGATCCAGAACATCCTCCATCAACGGCAGGGGATATCTGTCTTTGACGATTAATCTATTTATCGCTCGGTAATCCACGCACAATCTCGGTGTTCCATCCTTCTTCTTGACGACTACGACTTGACTGGCATATTCTGATGAACACGGTTCAATTACTTCTTCTTTGATCCGTTGTTCCACTTGTGTTTCCACAATCTTTCTCTCCGGGAATGGCAAACGTCTGGGTCTTGCATAAATCTTCCTGGTNTCGTCAACGGTAATCGTCATTTGTATATTCGTGTTCTTTCTTTATTTTCTCCGGTTTATATTGTTCTAGAATGTCTTTTACTTCTTCTCTTCTTTTTATCTACGTTGCCTATTTATTTCAGGATCATTGACCTCGATCATATGACTTGATGAAAGAATGTTCTCTTCAGTCTTCTTAATAAAAATGTCGTCTTGACTGATTTTTACTTCCGCCTGCGATAATAATTCGTTTCCTACAACAGCTTCCATAATCATGACGTCATCTGTTACCACATATATTGTCACAGGGAAATTATCGCCTTCGATCATGATAATATCCTTGAAGTATCCCATGGGCTGCACTTTGTTTCGTCCAAAACCCGAGAAATGTAAATTGGATTCGGATAGCGTCGGGTGTCCAATCTTCTCGTATGTGCTCTTGTTAATTATGTTGAACTGGCTGCCTGTGTCGATCAGCGCATTTAACTCTTTGTCTTGAATGTTGACTATTTTATACATGCTCTTGGGTGCATTTAGACTGCTCACTGGTTCAGCTTTTTTCGATTCTTCTTCTTCTTTCTTCTTCTTAACCTTTTCCTTTTTACATTCAGAAGCTTTATGACCAAATTTGTTGCAATTAAAGCATTTTGCACCCTTGCTTTTGGAAGTGCAATCTGTCGACTTATGGCCCATCGTACCGCAGTTGAAACATCGTATATCCTCCTTCGTCTTAACTTGTTTTGCTACTACTTGATTTGTAGATTTACTGGAGCCGGACGTCGTTGNTTTCATCTTGTCATATACTTTAAGCTTCTCCTTGAATTGCTTCATATTCTTCACGCCACAGAACGCTCTTGTTTGCAACTTTATCGTCTATTCCTTCGATAGTGTAATAGAATACTGCTTCATCTTCTATCTCGCCTCTCGCTGCTATTTCTTTCATAGCTAAAAAGTATGCTTGGACGGATTCACTCTTCTTCATTTTCCTCTTACTCAGCAATTGATGCAATTCCGCGCTGTGTAGCGTATCCGCAAATTCGTCCTTTAGTGCTTTCTTTAATTTTTTCCACGTCGTCATGCCTCTTTCTTCTTGTATAAATAGTTTCGCTAATCCTTTTAATGATTTTTTAGCAAACACTAACTTCTGAATGTCGGACCAGCCATACAATCTAGCCGATTCTTCGANATCTTCAATCCATTGTTTAACCGGATATNTTTCATCCCCGTCGAAATGACGAATAGAATCTTCTACATCTCGAAACGTNATAGTAAATTTAGTAGGCGGCATTCCGCATACCTGCGCAGGAGTACGCTCGTCTTCNTCGTTTTCGTCGTTTTTAACCTCTTTATCGTCTTCAGCATCTTCGTCGTCGGTATCGTCTTTATCATCTGCGTCTTCTTCATTTTCATCGAGATCGTCGTCGTCTTCATTTGCTTTACTCGCCTCATTGAGTGTATTGAAATCCACTAAATGACTGCATATTCGCTGACTCAGTTCTCTCTTCGTTCCTGCGTAGTCGATTGCCAAAATATTGCACGCCGAGACTAGATCTCCCCATCCTAGATGCGTTTCCACAAACGATATCTTGGACTTATATTCATCGGATTCGACTGCATACGGGAAACCTTGAAACTCACGAAGTCTTTTTCTATTATTTCTGTCGCCTTCTTGCTCGAAAATAACTATATGCAAAGCTTTCACGGCTTTCGCGGAACTCGTTTTGAGATTATTCGCTACAACTTTTATTTGCTCTAACCTCTGCATCTTTGTACGCTTGTGATCTCACCTTTTTTCAGAACGTAATAAAATCTTTCGCCGCAATCGTCGTCAATCTAACCTTGTTACTCTTGTCAATAACGTCGTTTCGTCTTCTTGCTGACGTGGCTCGTCTTCCTCGATATTATCCGATTCCGGCTCGAGCCCCCGAAATTTGTAGGGATAAATGATGATACAATTCCCTCAGGTTAATGATATGAGTATTTAATGGGTAAGAATATCGAGATTACAACGTTCTCCAATGCAGTCACAGCGTGAGATAGTAATACGTTAGTTAAAAGAAAAGTGGAGTCAAGCGCCGAATTTTACAGCGCCTTGACGGGCACACCGGTCGCCCCGAGAGGACGTAACTCCTTCTCCGATCAGTCGGTAGTTATCGACTTCTGGATCCCACAAGAGTATAAACAAGGAAATGGTCGCTACCCATGCATCATCATCAAGAGTATAAGACAAGCTTAGCGGGGAGATTTGATTACTTGCCAGGGTAAGATCTATGAATGATTGGTTGCGTCCAGGTAAGGATACGTAGAATTGTTATCATTAAAAATATTGGCGTTAAAAGATTCCAAAGCACGCACAAGGTTTTTACCAGGACAATCATCATAGGCGCAATTCCAATGGGAGTGATGCGCGTTGAAGTCCCCGGCAATTATGAAGTGAGGAAAGGACCCTGCACCATTCTTATGGGAAAATGTCTTTCTGTAGATTTGGTTGGTTTTTGGATATGTTGTAGTTCTCATCATTCTGAACAAATGTCTCAATGGGCAAAACTTGATCTAATGAGCAGTTTCCGAGTTACAAGTCTTAAAATGTCCAGATTTAATATAAAAAATATAAGTTTTTTGACTCGATATATGTAATCGTCAGGCGAATGTGCTTGCGGATGTGTGTTTGTTTGTGTGTGCGTGTGCGTGTGCGTGTGCGTGTGCGTGTGCGTGTGCGTGTGCGTGTGCGTGTGTGTGTGTGTGTGTTAGGCACGCACGCGCATTTATGCTCCCTTTTGTTATTCCTACCTCCACGACAGATCCTTTCTGCATTGTTAGTGGGCAGTCAAAAAGCACGTGATTAAAATCTTGTATTTGGAAACCATAGGAACAGGAAGGGTCATATATAAGGTTCTTACGAAAGAGACTGGCATTAAGGCTATAGGTCAGACCGGAGTCTGATAATCGGAGTGATAAAGGATCTCGCCATTCTGAATTTGGCGAACCATGGTCGCTTCAGTTTGCAATATATTTTGCGGAAATATTGTATGCCCTTGATGAGTGACCAATGGTCTAGATAACACTCAAATCGGGTTTCCATTCTATTAGCACGGCGTAAATATCGGAATGCGGAAGTTTAAAATTACGAGGGCAAGATCCTTCTGATATAGCACGTTTTGCAAGAGAATCAGCTATCTCATTGCCAGGAATCCCTCGATGGGATGGGATCCATAGAAGGCAAAGATCTATGGATTGTCTATTGAGGTATTCAATTTTGTTTTTGATCTTTAGGATAAGATAATTTTTTTGGCGCGGAAAGGGGCCCAGAAGCGTCTCAAGAACACTCCGAGAGTCCGTAACAATCAAAATTGTAGGACATTTCAAGTCAGTAGCTGTTAGGATCGCGTTAAATATTGTCCACGCCTCAACCGTGAAAATCGTGGTCAGTTTGGGGAGCTGGGAGACATCAGAGGGGACCAGGGGGGATACATCAGGGAGACACTCGGAGCGGCCGAGAAACACNCCGAACCCACAAAATCAGAGTTAAGGGATTTAGAATCATCCGTAAATATAANCATGGCTTGATCAATAAGATCCCGGAAATGAAGCTCAAAATAATCCTGGACGAATCCAGGATTTTGGCCTTTGATAGTGGAGATAAAATGTTTATCTGCAAAGTAAACGTTAGGTCTAACATGAGAGGCCCTATAGGGCAGCATGTAGTTCAGTCGGTAGGACTGAGGTATTTATCATGGTTTTATAATGACGAACTCTCTTGTACAAATGAAGTAAGGGATAGTTATTCTCTAGGAAGTTTCTGCTCCTATTAGAATTAGCCAAAAAAATTATGTTTTCTAACTTTTCGATAAATGGATGATTTGTAATTGAAAGGGATGAGATAAGAAACTTAGATGCCAAAAATTCGAAACGGAGCTTGAAGGGAGGTTCGCCTCTGAGTGTAAAATATTAATAAGGGTAGAACATCATAAATCCAAACATTGCACGGATGGCCGAGTTCTGAACTTTCTCCAATTTGGAGAAGAGGGAAGAGTTCTTCAAAGAGAAGATACATACACGCGTATTCTATTGAGCCTCGCATTATAGCTTGATAGATTTTAAGCAACACCTGGGAGTGGGATCCCCACCAGACATCCCTCAGAGCGGAGAGCATCTGTACGATGCGCTTTCCCTTGTTAATAAGATAGTACATATGGTTTTTCCCGGAAAGACGCGGATCGAGTACACTAAGGCGGACACAGTGTCGATCGAATATAGTGTCGATCGGACATAGTGTTTTTACTACTGTATCCAAATTTTTGGCCAGGAGTATATGTGCTTATATTTCTTGTGTTTTTAATACTGTATATAAATGTTTGGCGTTGCAACTTTCCACGCGAAGCTATTCCCACCCGCCCTGTGTGTCGGGGCGAAGCTAGGTTCATGAATGTACGTTTTCACATAGGTTTGCAACTTTTCACGCGAAGCTACTCCCACCCCACCCGCCCCGTGTGTGGGGGCAAAGATAGCTCCATGATTGTATGATTCCACATGAGTTTACAACTTTCCACGCGAAGCTACTCCCACCCCACTCGCCCCGTGTGTCGGGGCGAACTTCGCCCGGCGAAGTTAGGTCCATGAATGTACGTTTCCACATAGGTTTGCAATTTTCCACGCGAAGGTACTCCTATACACCCGCCCCGTGTGACGGAGCCAAGCTAGCTGGTCCACGATTGTACGGTTTCATATGAGTTTGCAACTTTCTACGCGAAGCTACTCCTACAGTGTCCAATCGACCCTGTGTCTGATCGCCACTGTATCCGATCGCCACTGGGTCCGATCGCTACTGGGTCCGATCGCCACTGGGTCCGATCGCCACTGTGTCCGATCGCCACTGTGTCCGATCGATCGACACTGTGTCCGATCCGTATTGTGTCAGATTGTCTCTTTATCCGATTGTAACCACTATGTGTCCGTTTCCTACTGTGTCCGATTCATTCAACCTGCTGTGTTCGATTTACTCTGTGCGCAATTGGGACTCACTTCGGGATAATGGATTCCTCGTTGCTCGTGCATGATTCCATAGAGATAATAATCACATTCCGTACGAGTCAAATCGCTTGGTCATTGCCAACGTATACAGACATCCAAATCAACATACACCGAAGATTGTCTTTCAGAGGATATTGGACTTCTTATCAGCCTACAGATATTTGCTTCTTGTAGGCGATATTAACGTATATCATTAAATATGGGGTTCTAAACGCTGCAATCTCACATGAGAAAGGATATCACAAGTTCTGTCAGATTCGAGACAAGTGATTTTGAACGATCCTGATCAACCTACATTTTATAACCTGGCGACTAATTATTCATCTTACATTGATATGATCTCGGCGTCTCCTGAGCTCTCGCTTAATTGTGTATCTACAGAGGAGGATCTGAGAGGAAGTGATCACTTTCCCATCTGTACCGTTATCAACGGATCAGAAGGCCCATGCCCTAAGTTCATTCATCAAGTGAAGCTCGATGAAAAAAACTTACAGAATCTTTATGTAAATATGTTGTCACAACAAGAGGAATTTACTGAGGGATGGCCCAGTGATTTACCTTTTGCTTATGATTATCTGACTAAACATATTAAAGACAATATTTCTTACTTCTCCAAACATGCAGGCGACGGGCCATTTCCAGCATTGAAGCAAAGGCTCAAATATCATTCGTCACCGTGATGGGTTTCTCACTGTCAAGAGACTGTGGATCAAAGAAAGGCAGCATTAAAACAATACAAAGGAGGCAATCTCTCATTTACGATAATCTGCGCAATTACAGAAGAATAGACTACCTGTTAAAAAAAAACGCTAAGAAAAAAGAAAAGAAACAACTGAAAACAATTTTGTTCATCGTTCTCAGATAAGACTCTTTCCACGGAAATGGCGCTTGATAAAAATCTTCAAAAAAAGAAATATCACACGGAAATTTTGAATTGGGACGAACTGATCTTTGGAGGGAAGAAGCGATGCAAAAACTGTCTCCTCCTTCCTGCCCTCTTAAAATGGATTCCAACCTGGACTCTTGGAAGGTTGCGGATTTGAAGTGCGATGGTCTGATCAAGTGGCTGGACGACCCTATCACCCTGAATGAAATCTTAGCTGCTATCATGGTTTCAAGAAAGAGCTCGGCCGCTGGCCCAGACGTAATACCTCATCTTTCGGAATTTTATCTTCTCAAGCTGATGGACATTTTCAACCACATCTACAGGGAAGGCGCTTTCCCGGATTCGTGGAGGGAATCTCTGGTCATTCTTATCCCAAAGGCGGGCGGCAGTGGATTTCGCTCTATTGCGCTCATGTCCTGCATCTTTAAAACCATGGAAGGATGTCTATAACATTGTCTGAGATGACATACGGAATCGACGGGAATAATCACGGACTCTCAACTCGGCTTCAGAAACCTCAAATCATGTGGAGACAGCCTGGTTTTACTAACCAGTCAAATATACGAGGGCTTCTTGAGTAAGAAATCCACGGTAGCTGTCTTCCTGGACGTGACAGGTGCCTTCGATAATGTCATGTCCCTGAGATTCTCCTTCGAGATTTGGAGCTTATGGGCGTGCCATCGCAATTCAGGAAATTCGTGGCCAACATGATTACCGAGCATTGCATTCAATTTGTCTGCAACAGCAAGTTGATTCAAAGGTATCTTGCTCATAAGGGCACGCCCCAAGGTGCCACACTGAGCCCTATATTATTTAACATTTATGTTAAAGACATCGGTGAAATGCTACATGCCGATACAAAAATTCTATAGTATGCAGACGACATCGTCATTTTCTCTACTACTAAGAACCCACGCGAGAGCATCCGTTCTATCAATTTGTCCCTGGAAAAAATATTCAAGTTTCTGCACAGCAAAGGACTTGAGATTTCTTCCGCGAAGTCCAAATGCATGCTTTTTTTCTAGAAATAGGAAAAATAATGATCCTCGAAAATATCTACATAGGCAATCAAATTGTTCCGTAAGTCCCTTTTGTTAAATTTCTAGGTATAGAATTAGATTCTGGCCTCACTAGGAAGCGACACATTGTTCATCTTGTTTGTAGAGATAATGGAATAATTAAAATACTCTCTGCTCTCACTGGAATGTGGTGGGGAGCCCACCCTTCTTCTCTGTTAACCATTTACAGAGTTATCTTAAGAGGCGTTTTAGATTACGGGTTTCAAATATTTCAGTTCTATAGAAATAAAACGCTGTTAATGCAACTGCAAAGACTGTAATTTTCCGCCATAAGAATCGCTATGTTCAACTAAGTTATCGTCGTTCAACGCCAATTAATGTAATGTTGGACGAAGCTAGAGAGCCTCCTCTCAAGGTGAGATTTATGTCTTCAAAATACATATACAAAAATCTTTCGACTCAGATGAATCCTGTTATAGATTTAGAGCATATAGACATGGAGGAGGAATGCTGCCTGCACAGTGTGGCCAAAATCTGTGCGAGAGAGAAAAGTATAGAGTCCTATTTATCTTCTATGCGCATGCGTTGAAATTGACAGACGAAACGTGATTTAGACAATACAGGTTATAAACTTGGAGCAAATTTTAAGATTATAGGCGAGATGAAAAGTGGATTTTATTAAAATTTTTACTCATGTACAAAATGAATTAATTTGTAAATTTGTAAATTTATGCCTAATATGTTTTTTTTTTCGATTAGATTAGTCGCGCACTTGGCTTCATGAGTAAAATCTTAGGTTGTGTAGATGTGCAGTTTAGATGCGCGTTAGTATAAAACGCATGCGCATAGAGGAGAAATAGGACTCTATACCTTTCTCTCTCGCACAGATCTTGGCCACACTTTCGGATCATGGAAAACATATGCNATTCCTCCTCCATGTCTATATGCTCTAAAGTTATAGAGACTCTGCACGATGTATATTTAACGCTGAAATCTCCCCGCATGAAGTGTAGGGCTATCAAAATGATTACTGTAATGCAGTCGTATACATATATTGCAAAAGCATGTTCAGTCGACAATATATGACGCTGAAATCTCCCCGTATGAAGTGTAGGGCTATCAAAATGATTACTATAATGCAGTCGTATACATATATTGTAAAAG
>JAJVSH010000338.1:85266-95379 GCA_021460005.1 Tetramorium alpestre | reverse complement strand
CGCCGTCGCTAGCGCCCCTCTGTGCGCCGCCGGCGGCACGCGGTGATCCATCTATCGATAATCAATAGATGTCACCGCGATGTCAAAATGAGAACACTCGGGTCGTCAACGAATCCCGAACAACAATAGTAACAGCAACCTAATAAACCAGTTATCGAAGCCTGTCAATCAGTTTTCGGCATCTCAGTTGCTTTCGGCGTCGCCGCTTGAGGTGGGCAGCCTGAAGTCCTCCTCCGCTTCGCGTGGTCCTCTGGCTCTTACGGCCAGTGACAAATGCTCCACTTCATTGACCCCAGAACTGGGGGAGGAGCGGTTTTCCTGCTACCTTGCTTGCTCTGCCGCCACATATACGCGCTTGGCTCGTAGTATCTCGCCGGCTATCCTACTAAAAGCAAGCCAGGACTCCTCTCTACCGATGATGGCCTGTATTACATCCGCTAGGACGGCTGTCGGTCCAATCGTTTCCGTTAGCATGGCCCGCTTCTCCTCCCGTACTCAAAGAACGTGTGTCTTGCATTATCCACCACCATCTGTCCGCAGCAGAAACATGTAGGGGTGTTCAGCTTCTGTATTCGATGCAGAAAGCCCCGTGGTTTCGTCAGAAACTGGGTCATATAGAAATCCACTCTTTCGTGTCTTCAATCCATCCATTGGTCAAAATGTGGATGTATCGCGTCAATCGTCCACCTTCCGGGCATGCTTTCACCGCCCAGGTGTGTCTCCCACTGACACAGCGTTGACAATCGCTCCTGCTGCGATATTGTCTCAGTGTCCGATATTTCGCCCCGTCCTCTGGCGTCCGAGACCCTACTGTAAATCCGTCTCTTCTCCGCCGCCACCAGCTCGTACGGTATCGTTCTTGCGAGCAGTGTAATCACGTCAAACGAAACCGTTCTAAAGGCGCAGCACACTCTGCCGGCGATCACGCGCTGCGCGGCTCTCAAGATCCTTTTCCCCTCCGCCGAGGTTGCCAGAGCCTCGCACCAGATGGGGGCTCCGTAGAGCGCGACCGAGCTCAAAACATTGGCGTATAACCTTCTTTTGTGTTCCCCTGGCCCTCTCGTGTTCGGTCTTTAGTTAGTCTGCTCAACGCCCGCGCGACCTTCTCCATCTTCTCCCCAACATACTTAAAATGCGGGATAAACTTCAACTTGCTCCAGCATGATTCCCAGGTTTCTTTTATTACGTCCTTTGTTCGCACGTATTCCCTATTAATTCGGACAAATAGCGGGAGGTCCCTATCCGGAATTCTTCTTCTTTTGCCCATAAAGAGCCGCTTCCGTTTTCTCAGCTGCCACGCTGAGACTCAGGGCTTCCATGCGTCGCAGGATTGGGACCAATTGGTCGTTCATGCGGGATCGCACAGTTTCCAAGTCCGCGGCAGACGCCAACACTAACGCGTACGCGAAAATCTCGCANCCGGCGCGCGTCCTCGTTTCCACGACGTAATTGAAAGCAATGTTCCACAGAACCGGTTCCANGATAGATTCCTGCGGGACTCNGGCCGTCATCGGTCTCACGTGCGTCCTTCCGTCGATTCCCAGGAACTCTATAATCCTTTCGTGAAGATAGTCGTCCANCATTTTCNGCAAATATACNGGATAGCCATCCTTCTCCAAGNNCCACCGTATCGCGNGCNACGGGAGTGAATTAAACGCGTTTTCCACATCTAGGCCCACCACCAGAACAAGTTCTCCCCTTTCCGTATGTCGTCGGATAAAGATCGTGACGGCCATCAACGCGTCCGTCGTGGATTTGCCCGCCCGAAACCCATATTGCCTGTAAGATAAGGCCGCCGGTGGNTGGTCCCTCATATGTGCTTTTATCCTTTCCAGAAGAATGCGTTCGAGGATTTTTCCCGTCTCATTCAGCAGACATATCGACCTTGCCTTGGGAACCGCTCCCACAGCTGCCGCCGCTCCATGACCACAGTTTGCCCCATCCCCTTTAGGGATCAAAACCAAAATCGCACGCTTCCATTCGATCNGAAACCTTCCCTTCGCGATGCATTCGTTAAAAACAGCTGTCGCGAACTCTGCCATTTGCCTGTATTATATAGGGATCCTCCCCCAAATACATGATATTAATCCATCCGGTCTGTGCGCGCGATTTCCTCCCTTCCTACTCCCACGCCTTATGGCCGCGATCGTTTCTTCCGTGGATATTGTATAATTCCNCAGCGGACCCTGCCACGTTCTCCAGATCTCGTATGGGTCGTGCGTCTCGCCAACTGAAAAAAGGGAGTCCAGCAATTGATCTAATTCTCTCTCCCGCAGCGTCTCTGTCAGACGAGGTGTCACGCGCCGTAAACGATTCAACACTAGCTTAAAGGGTAGACCCCATGGGTCACTATCCACGGTTTTTATTAATTCCCGCCATGCCCTGCTCTTGGATTCTTTGATTGTAGTCTTTAAGGCACGCTTGGCGGCCCTATACTCCGGCTCGGCCCTCGCCGTCTGAGGCGCGTTAGTCTGGGGCGTCGTCGGGAGCGCGTGCATATTGCGCGCAATACCTCGATCTCTCTGTTCCACCAGTAAGCCGCTATTCTTGGTGATCTTCTGCCAATTCTGCGGGCGGCAAGGTNGCAGGCGTCCGTAATGGTTTTGGCCAGTTGTCCGGCGAGCCTGTCGGATTGTCCGTTTTCCCGCAGGCCGGAACACCACAGGCCCAGGATCCCCCTGAATANCCTGATATCAAAGTCTTCCATCTTCCAGCGCGGGTATCTCTCACATCGTCGTATATCTTCGGACTCACCGTTCCCTCTTCTGCCTCTACGATATACAAAGGAGATATATTGGTGATCCGACATTGTCTCAATATCCAATACCGNCCAGTCGCTAACGTCATTGTTTCCATGCAAGCGGGTCCAAGTAAGATCTANTACCGATGTGCCCTGCGGTCTAGTGCAGGTGGGCGCGTTCCCAATGTTGCATAGCCTCAGCTCAAGTCCGGCTGCCCAGTCTGCTAACATCTCTCCCCTCCTGTCCGATACGCTGCAGCCCCACGTTCTGGACTTTGCGTTAAAGTCTACGCACACAATGATCTCCCCTCGTGTCGTCCTTATAAAATCACCGAGGTCGTCCAGCAGGTTTGCAAAGTCTCGAATTCCCACGTTGGGAGACAAGTAAGTCGAAACAATATGCAGGCCCTTGTATTCAACCGCTAGTTTTGCTTTCGTCATCCTCGGCGACCAAATCCATTAGGATCCCATGCCACCCAACGAAAAGCATATTAATTAAACTAGTCTGCAATCAACACCTAATAGTGTGTAAGAAAGAAACTTAAACGCATCCCTAGAGCAAGAATCTTATGAAACAGAAAAGGGACATTCGGGAACCTTCCCCGAACAGGCCTAATAAATAAAAATAATAATGAAAAAAAAGAAAAAGAAAACGATAAAGTATGTTCCAAGCCCGGCGACGCGTACTAATTTTTTCCTTTCAGAAATTCTCAAACCCCTTTACCTAAAATCGAGACACATTAGCAGGAGGACGGCAACCAACACAAGAAAAAAAAACTGAATGAATCAAATATTTCCGCAAACGAGAAGGACGGAAGAAGGAAAAGGAAAGAATTTTAGTGATCGCATCTTCTTTCCTCTTTCTCGAAACCTAATAGAGAATAGTAAACACGTGCAAGCTATTAACCTCTTCCTTTTCAGGTCACATGTGTATAAAGAAGGACGAAAGAATATAGAATTTCGGAAACAATAATTTCTTTCCTCCTCCTACAAATAGAATTAAAACGCGTATCTTTACCAACATTAGAAAATTCGTACCGAATAAGTTAACAAATGGGAGAAATCATTTTACTACCTACGTCCTTGCAAATGTTTATGTCTTTATCCCCAACATTTGTCTAAGGCGGGGGGTGTTACGTCCAGTGGACTCCACGATTTCTCCCATTCGGACGGAAACACTATTTTTCTTATTTTTAACATTATTTTATTTTATTTAAACTTTAAGACAGGCGACTGGCAATAGGCATTTCTTTTCTTTCCTTTTTTTATTATTTAACAAAACGTACGTGTGCCATCAATAGTCGCCAGTCTTTTGAAAACGAATATGAATAGCTTGAAAACCATTTTCAGATTCTTAAAAAAGCACGGTCCGATCAAACTGCCTTTTTTAAAATAAGGAAATAGAAAGTCTCACTATATCNTTAAAATTTTTCTTGAAACGAAAGAATCCTATGACCAAACTGCCTTTTGTTGAAAATATCTGAAATTCATAAAACATAAGAAACGAAAGAATTTATTGATCAGGATGGCTTTTGTTTGCAGATATTTGAAAAGCAGAAAGCGAAAGGGTCAGAATGCCTTCTTTTGTTCGCGTGTGAAAACGAAAGAGTTTCTATGACCAGGCTGTCTTTTCGTTAACTTTCCCTTTTTTTTATTAGCACGAAGAACGAAAAGGATTGTGACCAGATTGCCTTTGTTTCCGAAAAATGCAATCTGGTCGATTATAAAAAACTAAAAGGGCTTTACGACCGAACTACCAATAAGAATATACCAACAAATCAAATAACCGATTCTCCAACTAAGATTGGAGAAGTCGGAAAACAAGTTAACAAATCAGGAAACTCAAACCCAACGCCTAGACACACCTACCCCTCAACTCCTTCCTATAAAAATCGCAATCTCTACCCTCTCACTCTCTAGTCTCGCCTAACTCTCGACGCATCCCGCGCTCAGTGCAAGTTAACGTGCCCGCAACATTGTGCAAGTTTCGATCATCAACTCGCCGCAGCACCTCGACCTACTGCTCGTCCACGAGGGCCCAAAAACCTAGCAACGCTGTCCTGTTGACTCAACTAGAACTTCAGCAACAGTAAGTCTTTGAAATTTTTTAAACCCGCGTCATCTCAAGTTATCTCGCGAATTTTGCCATTTCCTGAAACGTTACCTCTGAGTTTNGATATTAGACTCGGTTTCGCGAACTCCATTCTTCCTATCGCTACTTTTTGAATTGGCAAATAATTTCGGCATCTATTCTAGTGTTCAATCGTTTCGCCTCCGCGTATCCATTTCGCGCTATTGGAAGGATCGCGAAGCGTAAACGGAGCCGTCTTCGTCGCCAAATCCGCCGAACCGTTTCCAATCACATAAACGAGATCGTGAGAGAAGCTGAACCAGACCTGAGATTTCGAGAGCCTGATTCAACTGTCGAGTCAACACCTGTGTCACTGGATCGCGATAACTTTTCCGATCACATTTCTGAGCACGAGAATTATTTTCTTTTCGGTATCTCTCCTTCCTATTCTCCCACTTACTCTCCTCCTTACTTTCGTTCTCCTTCCTCCTCTTTCTCCACGGCCGAAACCCTTAGGGCCGTTTCTCCCACGCCCTCCGACTCGAACGTCGAGTTCCTCCGGTCCGTTTCTCCAGCTCCTTCCGTCTTGAGCGTAGAGCTCCTCGANGAAGTCCCTCTCCCTCCTCTTAGACCTCGCCGTTTAACGATCCCGGAATTTATTAATTCCATNCTCACTTTCCCACAATCCTCNGATCCTCTTCCCCCNTATCGCTTCGCTTTAACTNCCGNTGGCGTCAATCTCGAGGNTCTTCGAGAGATNGTCTCGCGAGCTAGCCCGANGNAGATAATCCCTGTTTTTCTTTCTTTTAATTCCGATCCCTTCTTAGTCCCTGTTTCCCATTTTTTCAACTTGTTTCCTCCCTCTACTGTTACCCTCCATGAAATTCTATAAATATTCCTTTCCTTTTTCACACCCATACTCATAAACACACAAACACATATATAAACGTATTTTTGTAAAGTATACAAGAACACATTGTACTCTAAAATATTAATTAACTTTCTGTCGAGACGTTTTTATGTTACGTATTATTGTAAAAATCTAGAATATTAACCGATTATTTTATGTAGAAATCTTCCCAACTCAGAATATTAACCGATTATTTTTAATATTAAATGTTAACCGATTATTTCATGTTTAAATCTTTTTAACCGACTATTTTTATGTAAAATGATAACCGACTGTTTTTTCATCCAGAATGTTAATCGATTTTTATAACTTTCATATTCAGTAAGAATAAATAATGTTATTTGTTAAATTGTTTATGCACTTTAATTNACCTTCCTCGACTTCGCTCCTCGCTTACAAATTCTCGTNGTATTAAGAATCGCGCATGGTCCTATCCGCGGGTAAAAGAGATTAAATTCTCTGACTNAAAATAAGGACCACGAGCACATCGCTCCCAGCGTGGCGTCATAGCGTCTTTCCGAGACATTGTNCCAACGCCGAAGCCTTGACAGATGTGCCCGACTCNTCTATCCCTTTATTTGCAACGGCAAAAATAGGCGAAATCTAAATTTTGCCGTTAGTTACGTTCTTCCATAACCCTCCTCCTCCTCTCCGACGGAGCCTTTTCCATCGCTTCCGTCTTTCTAATTAATTTCCTGGGTCTGGACGTAACAAGAAAGAGGAAAAAGAAAAAGGGAAAAAGAATTTTCAAAAAGAAGGGAGAAATTTTAAAGCTGCAAAAGAATGTTGGCTCTGTGGCAAAACGGGGCATTTTCGAGCTGAATGCCCCTCAAATAAGGAAAACGAGGACTAGTTGCTCTCGGCGGGGTGGGAACAACGCGAGAGGTTAATTCCCCGAAATTTAAAAAGTTCGACTTGTTAAATGTTAAAAGAATAAGGAAGAGTTCGAATTATTTCTGTTTTCAAGGGAAAGTAGACAAAGTAGATTGCGTTTTTAAGATCGACGGGTTCCGACGTTTCTATTTTGAGTTCTAAACTTTTAGCTGATGGAAAGGAAAGAATTTTTGAGAGAAATTGTAATCTTAGATATCCGACGGGAGAAGAGGTTTCTGTTGGTTCTAGAGTTGTTGTAGAGGTTTCCATTGGGAAATATAGAGAAAAGATTTCGATGTTTATCGCCGGGATCAGTGATTGTATTTTAGGCGTCGATTTTCTTAAAATTGTTAATCTGGAAGATGTCTTTGAAAGCGTTCTGGCCCTTCAGAACGGAAGGTTCTGTCTTGCTCTCTATAGAGGATTCTGCTGGAGAGATCCCTTCTGCGTTGAAGGAACTTTTCGAGAAATATTCAAAGGAACTAGATGAAAATCAAAGGGACATTTTTCTTAATTTTCTAAAAGAATTTCAGGATNTGTTCTCTGAGAAAATTGTTGCCGGAAACTGCAATGTGATTGATCACGTTATTGATTTAACTTAATTAATTCTTCTCCTATCAAACAGGCTCCTCGACGAATTCCTTCCAACGAGAAGAAGTAAATAAGATCTTATCTGAAATGAAAGAAAAAGGAATAATCGAAGAATCTCAAAGCCCTTAGGTTTCTCCCGCTGTTTTAGTTAAAAAAAGGATGGAACATTGAGATTCTGCGTTGATTACAGGAAGTTAAACGCAGTTACCAAAAAAGACAGTTACCCTTTACCAAGGATAGACGACATTTTGGACCAGCTTTCGGGTAACTCGTGGTTTTCCACTTTAAATCTCAAGAGCGGTTATTGGCAGATAAAGATTCGTTCTGAGGACAGGGAGAAGACTTTTTTTCTTTTTCTATCAGAAATGGCCTGTAGCAATTCACCGTTATGCCATTCGGNCTTTGTAATGCCCCCACTACTTTCGAGCGATTAATGGAAAAAGTGTTGAAAGAATTATTATCGAAAATCTGCCTTGTTTATTTGGANGATGTAATCGTTTTCAGGAAGAATTTTCCTGAAATCTTGGAAAATTTGAGAAGGGTGTTTCTTCGATTCTGCGTGNTAAATTTAAAAATTAACCCGAAGAAATGCGTCCTTTTCGGTTGAGACATAAAATATCTCGGTCATATTGTTTCTGCAGAAGGCGTAACGACAGATCCAGAGAAAATTGCNGCTGTTAGAGAATGGCCGATTTCACATACAAAGAAGCAATTGCGGAGTTTTCTGGCATTCTGTTCATACTACCGAAGACTTATTAAAGGATTTTCTTCGCTGACTAAACCCTTATTTTCTCTTACTGAGAATCAAGTAAAGTTCATTTGGGACGAGAGATGTCAAGAGGCATTTGACGAACTAAAGTTTACACTGTCCTCTACTCCTGTTCTCTCTTTTCCCAAGGGGGAAGGCGAATTTATCCTCGATACGGACGCCTCAAATATCGGAATCGGCGCAGTTCTTTCANAAAAACAGGATGAAAAGGAGAGGGTCATTGCCTATTTTAGCCGCATTTTAAGTAAATCTGAGAGAAATTATTGCGTGACTAGGCNAGAACTTTTAGCAATAGTGGATTCACTTAAATCTTTTCGTCATTATCTTTTGGGACGGAGATTCTCGATTCATACGGATCACGTTTCCTTGAAATGGTTAATGTCATTTAAAGATTTAGAAGGACAATTANCCCAATGGTTGAAGAGACTCCAGCAAATCGATTTTGAAGTTTTACATCGGAAAGGTTAAGCCCACCGAAATGCCGATGGACTTTCTAGACGACGCTGTGAGNTCTTTAACTGTAATTATTGTGCAAANATAGAAAAAAAGAATGAAGAGCAAGAGAAACTGTTGCTCGCATTTCTTTTGTCGGGAAAGATTTGNAGNCTTGGCGCAAAGACCAAAAAGAAGATTCCTCCATTTCGCTTATTCATNTAAGCAAAACAACTGAAGTGTGTCCATCTCGCTCGAAAGTGGCTTCCTGGGATGANTCGATTTTATTGGCTTTATTGGAATTCCCTTGTCCTAAAAAATGATGTACTATACGAGAGATGGGAATCTCCTAATTTGAAAACAAAGTTTCTTCAATTGGTTGTGCCACGAAAACGTGTTAATGAAATCCTGGTAGAGGTTCACGATTCGTTTACGGGAGGGCATTTTGGAATAAATAAGATTTATATATCCNCTCGATAGGATAAGGAAACGTTTCTTCTGGGCTAATTGTAAACAAGATGTAGAAGACTGGTGTAGGACTTGCAAAGTCTGTATTTCGAGAAAAGGCCTAAAAGAAAAAGGAAAGTTCCCTCTTCAAATTTACAATGTTGGATCTCCGTTTCGAAGAGTTCAGATGGATATCCTCGGTCCTCTTCTTATTACCTTTTCTGGAAACAGATATTTACTTGTCTTCGTAGACTGCTTCACCAAGTGGGTTGAAGCTTTTCCTTTGAAAAATATTAGGGTGGTCCTTTGGAAAATATTAGGTAAAAACGGTGGCGGAGGTTTTTGTTTACGAAGTCGTTTCTAGACATGGAGTTCCCGAGGAGTTACATACGGATCAGGGAAAGTATTTTGAGTCCAAATTATTTTCAAAGATAATGGAAATCTTTAAAATTAAGAGGACTACTTCCTTACATTCTCAGTCTGACGGACAAGTTGAATGTCAGCATCAAACAATTGTTAATTATTTAGCTAAATTTATTTCTGAAAACCAAAAGGATTGGGATCGTTGTATTCCCATGTTCCTTCTTGCTTATAGATCTTCGAAANATGAAACCACTGGATTTTCCCCTGCAGAACTTTATTTTGCTCAGGATCTTCGATTACCTTTAGACCTGTTAAGAGGAAACCCTCCTGAGCCTGAGGAAAATTCTCAATTGGAAATAGGTTTTGTTAGGAAATTTAGAGAGAAGTTAGAGAAAATCCACACTTTCGCAAGGAAGCGGATGAACATTAAGTCTTCACGAGTCAAATCCTGGTATGACCGTGGAGAAAAACAGGTTTCTTTTAATGAAGATAAAAAAATCTGGCTATATAATCCGCGCAGAATTAAAGGAAGAGCTCCTAAATTACAATGCAGTTGGGAAGGCTCCTTTTCTATTATCAAGAAACTTAGTGATGTAGTATTTTGTATTCAAAAATCGTCTAGGCATAGGAAGAAAATTGTACATTCGGATAGGTTGGCACCTTTCTTGGATAGAGGGAAGTTTGATTAATTAGGTCGGAACCTAGATCATGAAAATGTTTTTCTTATTTAAAGAATAGTTACTGTGCGTTATGTCCTTTTTAAGAAATAGTTGGTTGTTCTGGAGGACGACCATGGAAGTCTGAATTGGGACCTACCACGAGTCGTTTTCGCGAGGAAGCCACAAAATTTATTACGCTCCGGAGAAGAAGACCGCCTCTCCCAGGTTTTTGAGCCGAGATTTTCCGCGAGACATTGG
>JAJVSH010000338.1:6748-20665 GCA_021460005.1 Tetramorium alpestre | reverse complement strand
AATAAAAAAGAGGAGGGGATATCCATATTTAAACGAGATCCGATATATAAAATGTATCAGTCGCTCTCCATCAATTATAAGCACTGGCAAGATGAATTACTACGTTGATCAAAATGAAGCATGCAAGAAGTAGCGCAATGAGTAAGTATTGAATAATAAATCTTTTATATTTTATACTTAATTACATTTTTTTCTATAGTTATTTGTATTTTTTCTAATTTGAATAAACCTCGTCATACGCCTCGTATCCTGGGAAGGAGATTTGCGCTGATAGCGACAGCTTCTAAATATTTGGATATTCGTGGGTGGGTGAATCAGCGTGGGATTAATGTCTCACGTGGAAATCATTCTTGGGGATAATCGAGGAAATCAAATAATATTACCTCATCCAACGTGGACGTTCATCGAAAGACGTGAGGCTGTGCAACGATTTCGACAGTCGAATATCGCCGTAATGCTATCGATTCGTGAGTTAGTAATTGAACGTGTTAAGATGTATGATACAGACANTGTAAAATTGAGATTACATGATACCTGCATGTACATGCAACCTCAAACTGTAATGTTTTTGTTTGAAATTGAAACATGTGTAGAGCATGTATATTTCTCGCTATCTCAGAATGTGCATGACGTTAGTGAAAAATATAAGCAATTTGTTAATACGATAAAACACAATTGTATTATCGATAAATGTGATGCAATTAAAGTCTTGCATAAAGTTTCAGATAAGAATTCACTCATTGATTGCGAATTATTAGCTTTTGCTATGGATAATATTTTATATGATGCGTTAACATAATGTATACATTACGAAAATATATTTGTTAAAAAGAAACATTTTTTTTAAACCCATATAGCGAATTATTAGCTTTTGTGATGAATAATATTTTATATGATGCGTTCATATAATGTACATATTACGAAAAAATATAATTGTTTAAAAAACATTTTTAATCTGTCTTCTTTTCATATCTCAATCCTCTCCTTCAAAAATTAATTTTAAATTAATAAGGCGTGAATGTGAGATGCAAAGGTGAGTGAACGAAGATGGTAACACGTGGGGGATCTAAGATAAAAATGATTAGTGTCGTTCTATGAATTCGCGAAGTTTTTCGTGGTACCTTTTTTCGAGATCGCCGCAGAGTCACGTACATTGTATTATATAAAAGGAGCTGTCGCAGATCTGTCGTGTAAAATTTTGTGAGTCGTATAACGCGCATGATGCCTTACTATACTGAAGACGAGTTGTTTGACGGAGTATTCCCGGCGGAACACCCCGAAATGTATTAAGCCATTAAAGGCGGGCTGCTTAAAATCAAATAGTGATAATATTATTTAGGCGCGTCGTGGTGCGCAGAAATTAAAACTGTGCGCAAATTGCTACGATCGCCGAGGTGCCTACGCCAGGGAAAATTATCGTCCGTACAACGGGTGGCACTCTGTCACCACGTTTACGGGGCGAGCCTTGGCGGACGATATGCTCTGCGTGGATTGCCACGAAGGGCTTGTAAGGTTGAGGACGACCGATGAGTGCCGCCCCTATATTACAACATTTATAATTAATGAACAGGTCATGAACCGTTTTAGATACGGTTATGAATGGATAAATTGCGTAAATAAAATTAATACAATATAAATCTTAAAAGCAACAAAAAATATATATATATAATGTTTTTTTTACAGCGAGAAGGATGAGGTGGCGACTCCCCCCCCCCCGCCTACGGGATCGTCCCCGAACATCAGATGGGTCGTTCTAACTATTAAGTCTTTAAATATTATTATAATTAAAATTTTAAAAAAATATTGTCACAGTTTTCGCAACTAATACAACGTGTAGTAAACATGTGATGAAATGTTACAATAACCTACTTCAATGCGTAATATATGTATAATTATTACATTAGATATTATTTTATAAAAAAAGTTATTAAATACGATTTTGTACAGTGACTGTATATTTTCAGTAATTACTCATTTGTAAATGTTTGAGTTGTGTTGATTATTATGTAATGTTTTAATATCCAAGCCAAAAAAATATAAAATNTATAAATTCTTTTTATTGTACATTTGAAATAAATTTTTTTGTGTATCCTTACCCTCCTTTCCTTCACCCCCTTTTCCTGATCTTGCTCACATATAGACTGTATATTGGAAAAGTTATTTTTGAATGTAGAAAGGTATTAAGAATCAANTATATAAAAGCTTAANATAAATATGTTGTCAATTGTCCAATTTTTTAATTTTTTCATTTTATCGGATCATTTTGTAATTATATAATAAATAATAAGAAATTAATTATGAAAAACTTGTGTCAAATGTTCGTTCGGCCAGAAAAAAACAGCCTAATNTTTNTAGTTNNTAGGCGTGCAATAAGGCAATGAGAGTAGAGCAATGTTCGTTTATTACTGACAGTTCACTGCCAGTACTGAAAAAATCTATAATGTGCGTGATTAATTATAAATAAAATGAAGAGCGCTAGATTACGGGATCATTTACGCGAGCGGGGGAGAGCGCGAGCGAAGATGGAGACGCGTGGGAGCGAGAGAGAACGCGAGCGAAGATGGTGATGCGAGCGGGCGGGGGAGAACGGGAGCGAAGATGGAGACGAGCGAGAAAGAAAAGTCTTCTCCCCGCGCCATAATACTCGCGATTATCAGATCTAGATCATAGCGCGGATCCTCCTTGACCGCGGCCGTACGGACAGTGCAAAGTTTGTATTTTTTGACACGTACCGCGCATGGAGCGCGCCGCGGCCCCCGTGACGTCATACCCCTCTCGCCCGCGGAGTAGTCCCCCGCCCCGCTCCCACCTCGGAGGACCCGGATCGAAACCGGCCTTCTATTCCTACTTGTTTCTTTATGAACTTTGACCCGCTAAGTTTGAATTCCAGGTCAGAATTAGTTCATCAAGTTTAAGGTCGTACCTTGAAACCGTCCGTAATCGCTGTTACAGNCTGACAGTTCACTGCCAGTACTGAAAAAATCTATAATGTGCGTGATTAATTATAAATAAAATGAAGAGCGCTAGATTACGGGATCATTTACGCGAGCGGGGGAGAGCGCGAGCGAAGATGGAGACGCGTGGGAGCGAGAGAGAACGCGAGCGAAGATGGTGATGCGAGCGGGCGGGGGAGAACGGGAGCGAAGATGGAGACGAGCGAGAAAGAAAAGTCTTCTCCCCGCGCCATAATACTCGCGATTATCAGATCTAGATCATAGCGCGGATCCTCCTTGACCGCGGCCGTACGGACAGTGCAAAGTTTGTATTTTTTGACACGTACCGCGCATGGAGCGCGCCGCGGCCCCCGTGACGTCATACCCCTCTCGCCCGCGGAGTAGTCCCCCGCCCCGCTCCCACCTCGGAGGACCCGGATCGAAACCGGCCTTCTATTCCTACTTGTTTCTTTATGAACTTTGACCCGCTAAGTTTGAATTCCAGGTCAGAATTAGTTCATCAAGTTTAAGGTCGTACCTTGAAACCGTCCGTAATCGCTGTTACAGCCATCTCGAGGGACAGCACGCCCAGGGTGGTGCTCGAGCGCGGACGAGTCGATACGCCGATGGCGGACAAGAAACGGGCGAAACGTGCGTTGAACGAGGCGGACGACTTGCCGGAGACAGCCCATGACGGAGGAGATCGCGGCGGAGATGGAGAGCCAGCCGCTGACCTAGCAGACACGATACAACGACGATCCAACGGAGAGAACATCCGCTGAGAGGGAAGACCAGACCGTGCTGAGAAGTGTAAAGACGGCAGCGGAAAGGAAGGACGCGCGAGTTAGCGCGAATGAACCGCAGAACAAGCACACATAGACTATCCGCGAGTGACACGGTGCGCGAGAGTGCGATGCCGTTCGCGAGACGCGACGCGATACGCGGGCGTTCACATAAAGTTGCTTTAATGTTATATTTGATTTTATTTTATACTTTTATTATTTTAGTTGCGCGAAAAGTTAAGCGAGATGCACGCGATTACGATACGCGTGATATCGGGAAGCGAAGTCAAGTTATGACGAACAAGTTATGGCGCGAGCGCGAATACGAAGATACACGAAGAATCGGCCGGAATCAAGTCCTTGATATTCAAAAGAAATATATTTTATTTTGGTAGCGATAGGAGACACGAAAACGCGAGTATCGATAAGTTACGTCGAAGAGGCATGGTACGTACGCGGTAATAAGGGCGCGTGTAAGTCAAAGAGATTAGACAGATGTTATCTCGAATGCAGGTTTTATTTTATATAACGTTACACAAAGTTTATACCAATCCAATAGATGGAATTCGCAGGTTGCACATTTTACGTATATGTATAGTTACGTGTATGATAAGTTATGTCGAACGGGATGTCCAAGATATCTTCCCACGGCGATTCCTGTAATAAAAGTACAATCGTTAAAGTTTGCGATACATTTTATTTTGATAAATAGCGTAGTAATGTTCACCTATATCCTATTCACATTATAATACGTCACAAGCATGCGTGACAGTACAAGAAGGTTGATACTTTAACTTTCAATTTTATAATTATTACTTTTAATATCCGTATACACGCGTTAGTCATAAGGCATATTTGTAATAATAAAATATTATGTATATCACGTATAATTAAGATTCCTTGGTATATTTACTCACCTTAGCGATAACTCTCCGAAAACGCATAATCGGGACGTCACGTAAGCAGCGTTACCTGGAAATAAAAGATAATACATTAAAAAAGACAAAATTGACTGACGAGACTTATCGCGAACAGACGCGCGTTTCGTATAGTCCATTCAAATACACTTACCTGAATTGACCATAGCTGCACCGCGACAAGGGGAAATATCTCCGGAGGTGTATTCGGGATCCGCAAGGGTACCTGAAACAGAAAAAGAGACAGATTAATAAAAATTCCGACGCGATCGTTGGAAGAATAGATCCGGCAGCAGTACGCGATGCCGACGACACCGGATGAACCGACTATAAACTATTTAACGCAGTTAGCGGTTATTTTATATTATTTGTTTGATACGCGTGACATTAGTGATTCCGCGTCATTTTATATTAATTTTCATTTGTTTGACCACCCGCGCGATAGTCGAGATCACGCGGCATGACATTGCGATATCCGGTATGATTAGTTCGGAAGTTACGGCGCATAATGTATAAGCGTCGTTATTATAAGAAGTTATAGATTTAAGACGTTCGCGAAACTATTATATAATTATTAGCGCAAACATACTATGTTAATCTCGCTTGGCTCCATAGAGTGCCTGATTGGACGATATGCGAAGGGTAGGGAGGAAAGTCGCGAGCGGCAAGCTACGCGATTCGTTTAGAGAGTCGAGGAGGGTTACCCTCCTTGCGATACCTCTATATAAAGGACCTCCTGCGAGGGATCGAGGTTCTTACGTTCGGAATAGTGAAATGAGCGGAAGCTCTTGTCAAGAAGCGATTCGAGTGTATGACGCAATACATGCGCCATCGGTCGCGGTACAAGTCTTATCCGCTTCGACGCGAATAATGTCGATTTCGATTATCTCGGGAAGTGGTGAAAGCGTAACCGTGATAGTGCTTTGTGCGTTAGTAAGCCCAACACCACGATACAATTACGACGTATTACTCGCGGACGCGCGATACACGTATAACGATACCTTGCCGACAAAGGGGGTATCATATTTCATACGCATCAAAGTTACACGATTGCGTCATACCAAGTGAAATTTTCCACACAACCTCGTTACGTGTTGTTGCGTAATAGCGAATACGTGCGAAATAACAAATGTACTATCCGTTTATATGTACTATATTGTTTAATGATCAATTGACTTTCTGTGAGTGCATTAATATCCGAACACTATCCAATTATCCTGACGGCCATTCTGAGAGTCCGAGACAAGCGAGACGAAAAGGGGTGATGCCAGAGAAAGTCCAGTCTACCGCAGAGTGACGAACAAGCTAACAACCTACATCCTTCTTGATTGGCGGCGAAATCAAGTGGCGACCGTAAGTCCCAGCGACTTTCTACAACATTTAGCAGTTTTGCACAGACGTGTTCGGTCACAACCTAATCTCAAAAACGGCTAAAAATTCCATAAAATGAATATTTTTCTTGGATGTGTCTCTACTATTTTTTTGTATTATATCGGACTCTTTTATTTTCAAACGTACTATGCAGTGGCATCCTCTTACGTTTTTTTCCTCTTGATGATACTTCTCTTTTCAGCATCCAGCAGAAGTCAGCCATCATGTGTTCATCCTATCTGCCTTGATATCGATGCTCCATTTCTTTGATGGAATCGTTTCTCCTGTTCCTCACTATAATCCCCTAAATTTTCTGAAAAGTAGTTTATATGAGAATCTAAGAAATGTAACTTAAGATTCATCAAGCAACCCAATTTTCTGAAATTCTCAATCATTTCGGATACTATTTCTTTATACATTGGACTCTTGTGATTTCCTAGAAAATTTTCGACATTTTTGAAACTCAGCCAAGTACTTTTCTCACAAGGGAACAGTCGGAATTGTTCCTCACCGATTTCAATGAGCTTTGGATATGTTGTAGAGCATCAAAAAATATTAAACTCCTATTTTTTTAGCGGCGTATTTCGATGTTTAGGGGTTGAAACAACTCCTCGAAGATAATGGATTTTTTCGTTTTTTACGAATATCTTTGAAAATATCGGGTATATGAAAAAATGTTTTATATAAAAGTTTTACGGTATTTTATACTCTATACAATTGTATATTTACATTTTTCAAAAATGTTAAATTTTTTATTTACCCCCACCCCCACTTCTTATTTTGCAAAATTAAAAAATTTTGTAAGAACAAAAATTAAAGAATATTGAGAGTCAAATCCATCCATATATATTAATGTATAGGTTCCACGATTCAATTTTTCAAAAAACGAGATGATATCCTCGTGTTATAGGCGCCGCGCTATTAGTAGTATTGCATTATTTCTTTTTAGTTGCGCCACATTTAATTACTCTCTCTTGTACAATATTTTCTTATATAACAAAAATGGATTAATTGATAAAAGTAATGACATAATATGCAACATATTACATGATTTATTATCTAGTAATATATTTTATACTTTGATTAATTTTGTTACTTAATTTTTCAATTTTACGCATTGTGAGTTACACTTCGTGTCGGAAAATTTAAGAAACTGAAAAAATTTTTTTGTGTTTTATCGTAACAATTGTGTTTGTAAAAGGGGGAGGGGGGGAGATTACCGTTCGAGTGTGGACCGCTTCTTTGCAGCATATTGCACGAAATGAAGCATAGATAAATATGCATATATAAAACAGTAACGGAATAATTGACAATTCAATACTTATTTCATTTCATTTCAGTTTATCGTATATATTAATATCGTATATCGTATATCGTATATTATAAGTCCGAATGAATCAATCTCACCGGTTCCTTTTCTCTATTTTTACTTTCCGGAAACTTCGTTTGTGTCAACTTTCTTTTAATACAATGCTCACAGTATTAGTGCAGTTATTTTGATTCCTATCGCTAAATCTTCGCTTATCAATTTCTTTATTGCATACATGTCTCGATGACCTAGTCGACGGTGCCATTGATGGATACATTTTTCCATGGTTGTAATTTTCAAAGCCACAAATTTGCCAGTTGTGTATACTTAATTTTTTTTAATTGTTCTCAGTTTCCTATATTCTTCTTTTGTTACAACTGAATGCACTATAAGGACGGGAGCATACACAGGAGCATTTGTATTGTGCAGCAAGACTGCTTTCAGATTTCTCTTGGAAGTGTCAATAAATAACCTCCATTCATAGCTCTTATAACAATTAGGTTTCAATTCATTCATCAATTCCTTGATATCATGGCAATATACTTCCGAAATTCTTTCTCTCTGCCATGATAGTAGAAAGCTTTTACTTCTTTTGGCACTAAGTAGTTACCTTTTAACCATGAAGTTAAGTACTCTGCGCCATCTTTAGGTAATCCTAAATCTCGAACTAGATCATTTACTTCTGCTTGTAAAACATTTTTCGGCGTTTTCTTTTTGAGAGTATAATATGTCATGTATTCGTCGTCGCTAACTTCATTGTCTCTCATAGCATCATCATCTTCATATTCTTCTTCCGAATCTCTATCGATCTTCATCTTTTCGAGACTAGAAGTATATTCATTTTCTCATTTGCTTCATCGCTCGGTGATGAACTATAGGTTTCGTTAAACTTGAAACATTGGCATATGAGATATTTAACCTTTTTTTGCAATTTATTCCGGCTACATCTGTCATACAGATGTAGCA
This sequence comes from Tetramorium alpestre, assembly GCA_021460005.1. Taxonomy (NCBI): domain Eukaryota; kingdom Metazoa; phylum Arthropoda; class Insecta; order Hymenoptera; family Formicidae; genus Tetramorium; species Tetramorium alpestre. Next base: position 12,387 of record JAJVSH010000338.1, on the reverse strand, counting down.
ATCTTCCTGATTTTGTGATTTCTTCCATATGGCAGGTACTGTAATTTTCAGATTTGATCTGTTCGTTTCACTTCTCAACATTTTACGACAAATGTTACATATTTTCTTAGGAATTAGTTTCTTGATTTGCAATTTCTAAACCAAAGTACATTTTGTAAAAATCCTTGATTTTGCTAGTTATGCTCTTACAATTCTTTGAAACGTCAAATTTGCTACAAATGTAGCAAAACAAGTTAATGTCCTTATTGCATATGTGATATAAAGTGGAGTATTCCACATGTTCAGATGAACTGTATCTTTTTTGTTGCATTATACTCTATACTAGCCAAGTTACCTACACTACTATAGAGTTGCGGTCGTTGGATGACGACGACTGCGGACCCGCTTTCCCACCCTGACCAGTCGCCGATACTGGGCTTTCGACACCCTGCATCGTAAACGTTTTCTTACCTGTGTTTACCATGACGGCTTATCGGATTTATCCAGGGACTTTGCCAGAATAAATCTGTTGCCCGCCGTCACGTGGAGGTGTCCTGGACACAAACACAGGCAAAAAACATACGAAAATAACTAACAAAATCAAGATTTCTTATAAAATGAGCTTTGTTTTTGAAATTGCAAACGTAAAACTAATTGGATCCTTAAAATATAGTGCTTGTCAAGGAATATTGGGAAGAAGAAAGCAATCTTGCTGCATAATACAAATGTGTATACTCCCGTCCCTATAGCGCATTTAGTTGTAACAAAAGAAGAATATAAGAAACTGAGAACAGTTTTAGAAAAAATTAAGTATACCGAGCACAAACTGGCAAATTTGTGGGGATTTGAAAATTACAACCATGATATTGGGACAACAATCAGGTTACACAAAAAGGCCGTGTTTCTTATGNGAATGGGACAGTAGAGATCGTCAGAACTATTACACGAAAAAAGTATGGCCAAAAAGAACGTCATTACAACTTGGGCATATGAACGTTATAAACGATCCTTTAGTAGATCCTTCAAAAGTTCTTCTCCCACTTCTTCATATTAAATCTAATGAAACAGTTAGTTAAGGCTTTAAATAAAGATGGTGAATGCTTCCAATATCTTTGAGAGAATTTCACGTACCTCTCCGATGCCAAATTGAAGGAAGGAATTTTCGATGGACCTCAAATCAAAAGTTTCATGTTAAGAGATGAAACTTTTGTCACTAAAATGAATGACACTGAGAAAAGTGCTTGAATAAGTTTCAAAAATGTCGAAAATTTTCTAGGAAATCACAAGAGTCTAATGTATAAAGAAATAGTATCCAAAATGATTGAGAATTTCAGAAAATTGGGTTGCTTGATGAATCTTAAATTACATTTCTTGGATTCTCATATAGACTACTTTCCAGAAAATTTTGGGGATTATAGTGAGGAACAGGAGAAATGATTCCATCAGGACATCAAAGAAATGGAGCGTCGATATCAAGGCAGATAGGATGAGCACATGATGGCTGACTTCTGCTGGATGCTGAAAAGAGAAGTACCATCGAGAGGAAAAAACGTAAGAGGATGCCACTGTATAGAACGTTTGAAAATAAGAGTCCGATATAATACAAAGAAATAGTGGGGATACATCCAAGAAAAGTATTCATTTTATGGCATTTTTAGCCGTTTTTGAGGTTAGGTTGTGACCAGCGTATGATCTTCTCGAAGAAGATGAGATGTAATGAAATAAGTCTGTTATGACTTACGCCACTCGCTTTGACCTCCAAGCGAGAAGGTAATCTACTGGAACGTCCTTCCTGGCTCGTAGACGGCTGTATTCCAGGATGTTAATATCCTCGTAGAACTGTTCCGTGAGGATGTCCCTTCCATCAGGACGTAAATTGCGTAGTATCTCGTGCAGATTTCGTTAGGCAGTTCAAATGAATGGTAAGCGTCCAATTCAAAATTATAAAAGTTATATATATTTAACCACTTTGTACACATCACATACGCATAGAATATACAACGGCAGTATAATCGTTATAATCGAAATTACGCACGACGTTATCGGCGTAAGTCTTTGTAATATTCACTATGGAATAATAATCCCGAACTGGGAAACGTATCACGCGCGTCCGCGGAATTACGCACCAAACTTTCTCGAATGTGTTATCACGATCCGACGTTGCACTTTGCTTTACGACGGTCGCGGCGTAAGTTCTTTTTTCACTATGGACTTATCAATAATCCCGAACTGGGATAACGTGTATCGCGCGTCCGCGGGAATTACGCTTCGAAATTTCTCGAATCTTTTTTCGCGAACCGACATGGAACTTTACTCTTCGACGGTCGCGACGTAAATCCTCGAAGGATTTCCCCTTTGCAACAGCCCGGCGGTTACCACGTCATCCCTACTCTTCACTTTTCTCCAATCGCGACATCGCGCGATGATAGACAGAGAGGAATAAAACTCCTCTCTCACTCACACACACTCATGCCGCACGTTCCATGCGCTCGCTGGACTCGCGCAATCACTCTTAGCACGCTCTTATTGGCGCCTTAATATATGGCGTCGGCACTTATTTTGCGCCTACACATATGCAACCCGATTTACTCGCGTCTACATATACAGGGTGTTTGAAACAAAAGGTCTCACACGAAAGTTGGTAATAGATCGGGTCAAACCGAAAAGAAAAGTCCTATACCATTTTACAAAATTCGCAATAGTTATTGAGTTATTAATTGTTAAAAATCGGAAGAAGGGATAGCGCGGTGCGGGAGACGTGAGAGCGGCAATAGCGCGGCAATGGCAGCAGGAGCAGCGAGCCCCCGCTCACGTCTCCCGCACCGCGCTGCCTATCCCTTCTCCCGATTTTTAACAATTAATAACTCAATAACTATTGCGAATTTTGTAAAATGATACATGACTTTTCTTCTCGGTTTGATCCGATCTACCACCAACTTTCGTGTGAGACCTTTTGTTTCAAACACCCTGTATATAATCCAACTTTTTATTTTGCGCCTACACATATGCAACCCGACTTACTCGCGTCTACATATATATAATCCGACTTTTTACTTTTGCGCCTACACATATGCTACCAGAGATACACCTTGTAGAGGCCTCTGTCCTTTAATTATAAATCAAAAGAAATCTGTAATGATAAACTAAAATAGGAAACTGTATTTACCAAATTAAGTAAGAAAACTGTAATTATCCCATCTAAAGGAATCTATAATTATTATACTGAAATTAGGAAACTGTATTTACCCCTTTCACAGGGCTCTATTTTTACCCCTTTTAAAGGGTTAAATCTTTTTTATTTATACGTGTACTCAAATAATTCTTATATAATCTACTTTAGAATGTAAAAAACTTTAATACAAAACTATCTTTACTGGCTAATTGCCAATATATAAATATTTCAATAATATGACTCTAACATACATCAGATGAAAAATGTCAAAATAGACTCTAACATAAAAAATAAACTATAAATGATAGAGACTTCCGGTTTGGCGCTATTAATTCCAAATTAACGCCTCTCGCGTCGAAAACAAACCAATTAATCGTATCTATTCTAGAACTTACAAGGGGAGGTCGCAGCTGATTACCCACCGATTTGGATTTGCTTTCACGTGGTGAATCTATATGGTAAGTACATACGTCATGTAAAAGCGTTTTGTCCAATGCGCCTTAGAAATAGTATTTTTTTATATTTGAAATTTCGGCGATTTGGCCGCGATCGATAGTGTAGTTTATGAAACCGAAAGTTAGCCGCATTATCGACCAGTGCCATGTGGCGTAGCGAGCTGGCGCAAGGATTAGTAATAGCGAGGACGCCGGATCGAGACTAGTGTCAAACTTTTTTTTTTTTTTATTAATATATATGTGTAATGTCTTATTTACGATTTTCGGATATATTTAGGTACGCATACATATTTTTTAATATATACATTTATAATTTAATATACATTTATAATATAATTATTTACATAAAATTATAGGAAAAATTATAAAGTCGGTTATAAAGTAATAGAAATACAAATAAAATATTTTTACGGACAAATATCAGATGAAATAAAATAGATACATGTTTCATAAAGCCGGTTTATTCTAACGGGCAGTACAAGCATATATTACTCTCTCTTTCTCTCACGCTGCATCGTTACCGGATGTAAAATGTGAATCACTTCCGAATAGAAAGAATTTGGCCTGTAAGAATTTGTCCCCTCGAAAAGAATTTTTGACCTGCTTTTGGGACCGGAGCGGAAGAGCGAAGAGGGCTGGGAGAGAGAAAGGAAAGTTTCTATCTTCTAGACGAATAAGAAGAGCCTAAAACGACAAAAGGACAGGGGGGGGGAAGCAGAGAAGAAGGAAGGGTGAGGATATGTTCAGTAACATGTGTAACGGTTAGAAAATTCAAACTTGCTCTGTAAGTGAAAGCAGTAAGACGCAAAAGTTTTGTTCCGCAGCATTTATTGTACGCAATTATTGCAGCATTACACAATTATTGCAATATGGCAGCATCAGAAATTATTGACGAGCGACCATCCACAAGTAAAGAACATGAAGAAATCATAGAGGAGAGGGAGCACGCTTTCATGAGTTCCTACGAGCAGCAGGATATTACTGATGGTCTATGAGTTTGTCATCAAATTTTGGAAAAGCTGCAAATTATTAAAGGACCGGCAAGTGAATCAGTATTTTCTAAAGCATTAGCTTTAGGAGAAACATTTGCGACAACAATAATAGAAATATTACAAGAATGGGATTTTAATGAAGAAGAGGAATTATATCTACCTCAAGAAAATATTTCGGGAGATGTGACAGAAGAGTCGCAACCTTCTAGTTCTTCACCAGAAAAAATTATCAGTTCCTAGCACGAGCACAAGTGTAGAAGACAGTAGAGAAGAATTTCAACCAGTACCTTCTAAAAAATTAAGAACTGCAGATTATGTACACTCGAAACAAAAATTAAAATCGTGAATATGACGAAGCAGCATCCGAAATGGAGTTTGAAAACGATTCACAAACATGGAGGTAGTGCACTTCGCTCTAAAAAAGATTTAAAAAAATGGCAAGAACAGATCGAGAAAGGTAGTGGCGTAAAAGAAAAGTTTGATCTGATCAATAAATGNCTTTTTTCGATGGCCAAAACATTCCGGTATGTTATTTCATTGAAGGATGCGAGGAAGCAAAGGTTATGTTACCCGCGGAAGCTGAAAGGCAATTCGCAAAAATTATTAGAACTCGCATCGTAGGAGAAGCACGACGAACTATTCAAGATGTAGATTTCGACAGCGTAGCTCAATTAACGAAATTTGTGGAACAGATTTATGGCCAAGCAAAAAACATTTATCAATTACAAGGGGAGCTAGGATGCGTTTATCAGAAAAACGAGGAAGACGTAATCACATACGCGAACAGAGTGAAATTAATAGGAAAACAAACATTAGAAGCGCACAAATATTCAGGAAATGTTAATCAGGACATTAAAGAGCCCTTGGAGAAAGATATGTGCAAATGCTTTATCAGAGGTCTGAAACCGGACATCGAACAGAGAGTGGCCAGAAATTTAGACGTACAGGCTACCGTAGCCGACGCATTACGAATAGAAAGAGAGCTACGTGAAATGACAGATTTACGACAGGGACGAGGAAATATTTCAAGTAAGATACCGA
>JAJVSH010000337.1:93967-106355 GCA_021460005.1 Tetramorium alpestre | reverse complement strand
TGTTAGGCGATCAAAGACCTTCACACCTTCTTAATCACATGAAAAATCTTAATAACGGTCAGTGCAGCCCAGCGGTGCTCAAATCTTTGTTTATCNAGCAACTTCCTGACTCTCACAAAGNCATTCTAGCCGCGATTAACGAGCAGGATTTGCAAAAGCTGGCCGAAATAGCGGATAGGATTTCTGAGACCAATAACCCGAGTGCTTCGGTAGTACCGTTTGTGGCGTCGGTAAACCAGGCAAAAGATGCAGCANCCCCATCTANCATCGATAAAAAATTAAACCAAATTACTAAGCAACTCGCGGNCCTTNATAAAGAGGTATTTAAATCGCGACGTAACCGATNTAAGTCTAGAGGTCGTTCTNCCGCGCAATCGCCGAATGCAAAAAAATCCGANCTTTNTTATATCCACNGTAAATATGGAACCAAGGCGACATCCTGTCGCAAGNCATGTTCTTNGCAAGAGCCTAAGGCCCTGGAAAACTAAAACCCCCTCCTCGCACTGAGACGGTCGGGGGTAACGGGGCGACTCAAAGCCGTCTTCACGTTTTCGACCGCATTACAGGTCAACAATTCCTTATCGACACTGGCGCGGAAATTTCAATTCTCCCCGCAACGTTTCGCGATAAAAAAACGCCGTCTGAACTTAAATTATTTGCGGNNAATAATTCTAGNATCGACACCTATGGTGAACGTCGNCTTGCTTTAGATTTCGGTCTCCGGCGACCTATAGTTTGGAATTTTCGCGTAGCGGCAGTCCCTAATGCAATCTTAGNTGCGGATTGTTTAAAACATTATCAANTCCTGGTTGATTTACACAAGCGTCGACTTATCGATACTAGCACNAAACTCTTCANTACGGGCGAAATTCGAGTCGTTCGTGAAAATAAGATATCAACGGTAAATCGCAAAGNTAATTTCGCGAATATTCTTTTAGAATTTCCGGAGATAACGGGGGTTAGTCAGCTAATTCCATCTGGAACACGTGACGTGGAACATCACATTCTAACTTCCAGCCCGCCAGTCGCAGAACGTCCTCGACGTTTGCCACCAGATAAATTGGCGGCGGCCAAGGCGGAATTTAAACGTCTCGTAGAGTTGGGCATTTGCAGGCCTTCTAGTAGCCCTTGGGCTAGCCCGATTCACCTCGTTCGCAAAAAGAACGGTGAGTGGCGAGTATGTGATGATTATCGCCGGGTAAACGCGATAACCGAGCCGGATAAATATCCCGTTCCTCACCTCCATGATTTCTCTACTAATCTCGCAGGGAAAACCATTTTTTCGGTTTTAGATCTTTTTAAAGCGTACCACCAGATTCCGGTGGCTAAAGAAGATGTACCTAAAACGGCCGTTATTACCCCATTTGGGTTGTTTGAATATGTTTACATGANTTTTGGTCTTCGCAACGCGGCGCAATCGTTTCAGCGTTACATTCATCAAGCACTTAAAGATTTAGATTTCGCCTTCGCGTATATTGATGATATTCTTATCGCCTCCTCCTCAGAGGAAGAGCATGAGAAACATCATCTCTACGGTTTTTCAGAGACTTAAAAAATACGGATTATTTCTAAACCCATCTAAATGCATTCTAGGCGTGCCACAAGTAACCTTCTTAGGTCACACGGTTAGCCGCGACGGCATTAAGCCTACTCCAGAAAGAGTTGCCGCTATTCAAAACTTACCTAAACCGCGTACAGTTGTCGAACTTCGTCGATTTTTAGGCGCCTTAAATTTTTACAGGCGTAGCCTCCCTCAGGCAGCGCGCGTTCAAACTCCGCTTCACGTCTACCTCAAAGACCCGCGAAAGAACGATAAACGCGAAATCATTTGGACTCCTGATGCCGAAAAAGCGTTCGTTTCAGCTAAATCAGACCTGGCCAACGCAGNCTTCCTAGCGCATCCGTCCGCCAACGCAAAAACTCGTTTAGTTNCNGACGCCTCAGACTTTGCTATGGGAGCAGTCCTCGAGCAGAATATCGAGAATACCTGGAAACCGTTATCTTTTTTCTCTCGAAAATTTACCGAAACGCAGAAGAAATATAGTGCATATGACCGCGAACTCACCGCGATCTACGAATCTATAAAATTTTTTCGGAACTTCCTCGAAGGTCGTGATTTTTAAATCCTAACTGACCATAAGTCTTTAATTTACGCGTTTAAACAGCTCGGATAAAGCCTCCCCGAGGCAATTGCGACAACTATCCTTTATAGCTCAATTTTCCACCAACATCGATTACCTTCCCGGTCCCGATAATGTGGTAGCTGATGGTTTATCGCGAATCGAAGCACTCTGCTTACCTACCGAATTCGAGTTAGTTGACCTTGCCGCTCGGCAAAAAGAAGATGACGAGCTTAAACATTTACTCGCTTCGAACACATCTTCCCTCAAATTAAGAAAATTTGTATGGGGTTCTCCGAATACAGAGCTCTACTGTGAATTGTCAGGAGAAGTTATCCGTCCTTACATTCCAGCATCTCTTAGGAAAGAAGTCTTCGATTTATTCCATAATCCTGCCCACCCCAATGCCAAGGTCACTGACCGCATCATACGTCAACGATACATTTGGCCTAACCTACATCGTGACGTTACCAAATGGGCACATAACTGTTTGGACTGTCAACAATCTAAAGTCTCTCGTCATGTCAAACAAGACCCTGCTTCCTTTATTTCCTGATGGGCGTTTTGAGCATATTCACTTAGACATTATTGGTCCCTTACCACTTATCAATGGCTATAGATATTGCCTCACTTTAATCGACAGATTCTCTCGCTGGCCCGAAGCAATTCCGACTACTGACATCACAGCCCAGACAATAGCTAAAACATTTTACGATCATTGGATCACTCGTTTTGGCGCTCCCAAAATTTTAACAACTGATCAAGGAGCTCAATTTGAGTCTCAGCTTTTTGCAGCTTTATCTTTAATAGGCTGTAAGCGTATTCGTACAACCACTTACCACCCTCAGTCAAATGGTATGGTTGAGCGCTGGCACCGCTCACTAAAAGCAGCTTTAATGTGCCATGGTACAGAGAATTGGGTCAACACCNCGAGAATACCTGGAAACCGTTATCTTTTTTCTCTCGAAAATTTACCGAAACGCAGAAGAAATATAGTGCATATGACCGCGAACTCACCGCGATCTACGAATCTATAAAATTTTTTCGGCACTTCCTCGAAGGTCGTGATTTTAAAATCCTAACTGACCATAAGCCTTTAATTTACGCGTTTAAACAGCGCTCGGATAAAGCCTCCCCGAGGCAATTGCGACAACTATCCTTTATAGCTCAATTTTCCACCAACATCGATTANCTTCCCGGTCCCGATAATGTGGTAGCTGGTTTATCGCGAATCGAAGCACTCTGATTACCTACCGAATTCGAGTTAGTCGACCTTGCCGCTCGGCAAAAAGAAGATGACGAGCTTAAACATTTACTCGCTTCAAACACATCTTCCCTCAAATTAAGAAAATTTGTGTGGGGTTCTCCGAATATAGAGCTCTACTGTGAATTGTCAGGAGAAGTTATCCGTCCTTACATTCCAGCATCTCTTAGGAAAGAAGTCTTCGATTTATTCCATAATCCTGCCCACCCCAATGCCAAGGTCACTGACCGCATTATGATTATGCATCAACGATACATTTTGGCCTAACCTACATCGTGACGTTACCAAATGGGCACATAACAGTGTTACTTAATAAATTTTCCTAGTGGCCTCAATATAAGTGCATTTATTTATCATAATACCGACAGAACATTAATCACTGTAGTGGCAGAGCCGCTACAAGGGTCCAATGGACCCCGTGTGACCGTTATGAAATTATTTGGAGGTGTGACCACAACTGGTTATAAGTGTCAATTTCGCAATTTTCAAGTAAAAAAATAATTTTTCGAAAGTTCTGTTTAGAGTTCTGGGTAGTTTCCGGGCAGTTCTACCAAAAATCCTAATGACAAGAATTGGTAGAATTAGAACTGAAAGGGTTACGGACTACTATAAGTATCGATTTCGCAATTTTCAAGTAAAAAAAATAAATTTTGGAAAGTTCTGACAGGTCTGTTTAGAGTTCAGGATAGCCCCCGGGCAGATCCACCAAAAATCTTAATGACAAGAATCTGTAGAATTAAAACTGAAAAAGTTACAAATTATTATAGGTGTCAATTTCGCCATTTTTAAGTAAAAAAATAATTTTTGGAAAGTTCTGACAGTTCTGTTTAGAGTTCTGGGTAGTCTCCGGGCAGTTCTACTAAAAATCCTAATAACAAAAGTCTGTTTAGAATTAAAACTGAAAAAATTACGGACTATTATATGTGTCGATTTTGCAATTTTCAAGTAAAAAAATAATTTTTGGAAAGTTCTGTCAGGTTTGTTTAGAGTTCTGGGTAGCCCTCGTTCTACCAAAAATCCTAATGACAAGTATTGGTAGAATTAAAACTGAAAAAGTTTCAGATTATTATATGTATTGATTTCATAGTTTTAAAGTACGAAAAAAAATTTTTTTTAATTTTGGCAATTCTATTAAGAATTCTGGATAGCCCCCGTGAAGTTCTATTAAAAATCCTAATGGCAAGATTGCAAAGTGATATTTTTAAAGTTATATCTATTCTTGCGATATGATTTTTTAATATTTAATTCCGTTTTTTTATATTTTCTCAAGCGGAACTATTTCTTATATGTATCAGGAACTCTACGACTATATGAAATCTACCTAGAACTCTAATTAAAAATTTTTTCGCAAATGTGGAGCTGCGTGAAGTTAGCTCCCCATATCTTTGAAACTGATTTTCATGCCTTTAGTGACCAGAACTATTTCTGAAAACTATCAGGAACTCTGGAACTATCGAAAATCTATGCAGAACTCTAAACAAAAATTAGTGTTTTAAATAATGGGGGGCTAAGCTTCACAGAGGTCGCCCCGATGGACTGCACGTGTTTCCCGGCTCGTCTTTTCTAGCGTTGTTGTACTGGCGTTTGCGGCTCTCCTCAATCGTGTGTCCCGGATTTTTACAATATCTGCAATGGACCTCGCTACTATGCGTAGTGCCGGCGTTATCGCGTCGTGCTACATTATCGCGTCGTGCTATGTTATCGCGTCGGTAATTCCCGCTCGTCGGAGGGGAACGACGATCGTATGATTCGAAGTTATGGGGTGTTGAATTCGGATTGGGAGAAACGATTGATCGTGTTACATCCTCGCGCTGTTGATTGTAATTGTATCTTTGGGGTGTGGAATGTGCAAGAGGACGGCCTATCGGCTTCATATCTGTCGGCACGATATCGTCTTTCGTATCACTGCTTATCCAATTCCTGCCATTTTGCTATCGCTTTAGCGGCGGCGAACACGTCTATATATGACAAATACTTGTCGGTTTTCATTTGCAAACGGTATTCTAGAGGTAATCCGTTGCAGAAAGATCGCGAAGTAAGGTCATCAATGTCGGCTAGGAATTTGTCCTCGGGGATGACGTTCCAAGTCGAGAATGGACGTTCGTAAATCTTTCACACGGCTGATGTAGTCGGGCACGTGCTCGTGAGACTTCAGGTATATCGTGCTCAGTTCCCCGCGATATTGATCGATCGTTTTAGATTCACCGAATGCACCGTTTAGTAAGTCAACTAGCTGTGTTACAGAGTCGCACGGTTCGTCTTCTACTGCGTAATACGCTCTGCCCCTGAGTTTATTTATTAACAGTTTCGTTAGATTACACTCTGAAGACAGCGGAATTATTTCTTGAGCGCGACGGCATGCTCGCGTGAACTGCACTAGTGGGATGTTGTACCCATCGAAACTGGGAACGGATTTCGTTGCCTCACGGAACGGTACTTTAGGCAATTGCGCGTTTAAATTCGACATGTTGCCGTAATTATTGTGAGATTCGTCCCCATAGGCTTGGCTAATTAATTGATCGTGCGGTATAGTGTGTTGCATGTTTTCTAATGAGGTCACGTCGACAGTGTCCGACCATTTCTTCTCTATTTCTTTCTCGGGCGCGGTAATTTCATTTTCGCGTCTAGTATCCAGTTCCTGACTGTAAGTAGCCTTTTTTCGCTCGAATTTGTTGCGCTCGGCCTCGAATTCCTCGAACTGCATACGTAACTTATTTTTTTGAGCTTTCAAGCGCGTTTCCTTCTAGTCTCGTCTAGTAAGCGTTGCTCGTGCAACTGGATATCCTGGGCTCGCGCCTGCAGCCTGCGCGATTCTTCGGCAGCTGCGTCTGTACCGTTCGCCATGGTCTTTTTAGTGCTACGCGTAGTAATTTTTTTAAAATAATTTTCGGGTGGTAACCAAGGGTAGAGCCCCGCAAAATCGAAATCTTATCCTTTGAACAGCTATTGCATGATTCATTCCGTCAACTCGACGTGCTGCGAAATTGCTATGCACACGGCTCCTGGAGTGTTATATGATTCGTCCCCAAAGGTAATAAGGTGAGTTAGGAAACCGGACAAAACGAAAGGGCAATCACGGCAGCTGCTTGTTAATCGCTCTATTACCACGAATCAGTCGCACTCGTGACAGGTTTCTAACTTTCGTGCCTATTCGTAAATAATGATGAACATGGAATTGATAATTTCGTTCCGTGAAGCAGAAGCTCGTGACAGTGACGACACAGGAAATTTTGATTGTCACGGTGCACGTAAGCGCGAACGATGCAGCATGTAGCTGTTGCTACCCACGCGGCTGGAGGACGATTCGGAAACGTGACTATTCTCCGTTGAAGGGTTTCGAAAGAGGGGCACATGCTATCCTAATGAATTTGTCAATTTACACGTAACGTGGAAAATCTAGCCAATCTGCGGCTATCGTGGCTCGCTCAATTATTAATGATACGGGGCATCACGGGATGGAGATTCAACATGAGCGTCTACGGAATACCGCTGGAGTTCGCGGGTGCATTGGTTGCAATTATCAAAGGAAGTAGTGGAATATAGCGTAGGCAGTTATGGCACAGTTCCAGATTACACGAGTTCCCTATATGTAGGTAATGGCCAGTTACTCCTTCGTATACGACTTTTTCTAGCTCTCCTTCATACAAGTCTTCGTGCACGTAGTAGCATAAGCAAATTGTGGGGTTCGTCACGTCTCTTAACTCCAAAATACTTGACGCAAACAGCGGTCTAAAAATTGCTGAAGTGAAGCATCGGACCTTGTTACTGGTGGACCATGCCAAGATCTTACTTTTGATTCCAGATTTGCATTTAAAATAGTATGCTACAATCGAAATCGAAATACGTGGCGCGTGAGGAGACACGATTATAGTATTTCTTAAACCACGTGGCAGTGGCGTCGCTTGGGGACGCGTAGGCAATGGCGGCGTGTTGGCGTCGTGTGGGCACGTGGCAGTGGCGTCGCTTTAAGACGCTTTTACGTTATTCATTAGACGCGAGATCTTGCAATTTGTTATTGATATTATTTATAAAAATTATACGTGTTCGATTTATTAATGATTCTATTTCAACAACGAAAGAATGACTTGGAGCCGTTCTGATTTATCTGATATACGCTCCAACTTAAATTATTTAGGTGACCAAAATGTAAATCATTCGTTGTTATTAATAATTATAATATTTCGCTCTCGACAGGGTTGCAACGATCTTCATTCGCAAGTTAACGGGAATCTGGCATAATAGTATAGATTTCCTATCTTTCAGAGAGACGGCGTCACTCAGCGTGCAGATCGTGGCGTGGCGTCACCACGTGGTGCCACAGCGTCGATGTTTAGCAACTGGATACTCGGCTTCCTGGTCTTGCCTCGTTACTGATGTGTGCTCTCGGCGTTGGAAGGCGCAGCTCGGTGGTGTTGTATTATGTGATTTTGTATTTTTAACAAATGCGCGATAGATTTATAAGATTTTATGAAAAGCATGTGGTTTAGAATTAGAATATTTAAGGTATTTGGAATTGGTTATTAGAGAATGAATAAAGAAAACACTGACTCTAATATTAAAGTACAAAGATATATTCAAATAAAGTTACAATTAATTTACAAGTAATCATTACACTAAGTTAAAATTCGGTTACGACGCTAAGTCGGATTTGGAAATAAGAAATAGAAGACCCTACGAGAGAAAAACGCCGTGGCCGGTCCGCGTGCCCGGAAGACGCTCTCCGAGTTTGGCATTGGAGGGGTTACTGCGTCCGTGTCCGTTGCCATAAGCGGGTCGTGGTTCGGGGCTCGGCCGCGCGCGGCGAGTTCTCATGCTAGCCGTTGCTTAAGGCTATCCCGCACGGTCGAGCGTTCTCATTGGTTGACCGCGTGACGTCACTATTGTACGTCATTGGCTTCGGGCCAATGAGTAACATTTCCAAAGCAGATAAAATAAATAATGTAACATAGAAATGTTACATTACTTATTTTATCTGCTTTGGAAATAAAAGATCAACGTTAGTATACATGCCCGATGCTTATTTTGCTTGATTATCTATTGCCTTTACTAATTTTAACTAATCATGATTTTAATTTATTAATTGTTTTCTAGTGGATTTTGATAAAAGTTATAATCGAGGTCGGTGGACGTTACACGGCTAATTTATTAAATTTAGTTTCGTGCTCTTTTAGCGAGCTGGCGTAGATCACTATATCGTCTAGTGTATACGAAAAGGGAGATGCTTTGCATCCCGCTCAGGACGCGGTCCATGAGTCTCTGGAAAGTCGCCGGCGTGTTTTTAAGGCCGAATGGCATCCTTTTAAACTCGTAATGCCCGAATGGCGTGGAGAACGCTGTTTTCTCCGCGTCGGATTCGTGCATTGGGATCTGGTGAAATCCCGACGCTAGATCGAACATACTGTAATACTTAGCGCTCCCTAACTGATCTAAGATGTCAGTGATGTTGGGAGGGGATACGCGACTAACCTCCACTTTTTATTTCCTTTCGAGTCGGCCTTTTTTTGGAACTATCCAAAGCAGAGAGTTATACAGGAATACTGAAGGCTCGATAACGCCGTTCTTTAATATCTCTCCTATCTGTCTATTTATCTCAGCTTTATGGATTGGTGGGAAACGATACTGTTTACCGGTTGGCTATCGGTCGTAACTATCCTATGTTTTATCACGTTTGTATGGCTCAGTTCTTCCCCGGGTAAGTGGAATAGGTAGTGGCTTTTGTCGATCAAACCTTTTACGTGGTCTTTATTATTTAAGTGATCTAATCGCAGGAAGTCGCGGTCTCGTTCAGTTCGGTCTTCCACGGTTCGACTCTGTGTTAAACATATCGCGCGGCTCTTTATATCGTTCGACGGTCCCCTAGTTACTAGTTTTTGCGTCAGTTCGGTATGTCAAACGGCATTCATCGATAATGCGGCTAATTTTCGATCTCACAACCTACACTATTGATCGCGACCAAATCGCCGAAATTTCAAACATAAAAAAATACTATTTCTATAGCGCATTGGACAAAACGCTTTTACATGACGTATATACTTACCATATAGATTCACCACGAGAAAGGAGATCTAAATCGGTGGGGAGTCAGCTGCGACCTCCCATTGTTAGTCTCTGGACATAATTTTTGAATGTTAATAACTTTTAAATGGTAAGAGCTAGAGGAGTAAGGATGGCCTTACTTTTCCGGACGAAGGTCTGAGATATTAAATTTGCTGTTTCCAAAAATTTGGAAAATTTCGAATTTTTCCAAATTTTTGGAAAGACTATTTTTAGATTCTACAGAGGCCAAGGGTCATTTTAAGACCACTTTGGCAACTTTATGATGATTGGTTCTCGAGATATTTGCGAAAATATAACGAAAATTCTGGGAATTTCCGCCAGATCGGTTCCAACGGAAATGCGTCCACAAATCCATCGAGTTCTAACTAACAGTGCCGTAGCACAGTACACAGGGTGCCCTAGGCATGGTCCGATTTTTAGGTCTGTACCTATGAATTTCGGGGCCTCAAATTAATCATTTTTAAATTTTAATAATTAAGGGTAAGTTTTCATGGGCGCATTACTCCCGATTTAAGAGTAATTTTCATCAATATCTATGGTCGCGTTTGACCATAGGTCGTTATTTTAATAGAGTAGTTTTAGTAACGTGTTTTTTGATTGGATATTAAAATTTTTGGAATATACGATATTTTCTACGTGAGAAGTAGAAAAGATAGCGATGATAAAAATCTGAGTTTTTATTGTTAATCAAAATTTGTAAGAATATGAAGTTAGTTTCTTATGAGCAAAATACTGATAGTTTTAGCTATTGGTGTCCAAAGTTTCATCATTGTTACTAGGTGTCATATCGTTTCACTGGATATCTCCATATTTTCGCGAAATTTTTCGATCCTGCGATTTTCTCCTCTCCTCGCGACGAGCCCCAGCAAACCTGAAAAACCATTGGCAATATTAATATTCTCGCAAAACGCAACCTCACGCACTATTGACAGCGAACATATGACTCTTATACGCGCAGTACAGTTTGCGCCGACGCCCACCTTAAAGCGTTCTTCCAATTATGCAAGCTCCTAAAGCTACCTCCTATGTCAAGCAAAATTGGACAAGAATCTTGAAAATAATTATTTTATAGATAGATACTTTATTTTTCCTTGCGGGGTACTTGCGGACCTCCGCTCGCTTACACATATTTCTTCTTAATCATCTTTATGCTATTCAAATCGCAGGCACAAGAGAGAGAGAACACGCCTCCACACTCATTCATTCTACACACATCAATTCCTCCGCACCTCCGTTTCCGCTGTATATTCCACTCACTCCATTCTTCCTTCATTCGTACCTCTCCTTATTTCTTCATCCCCCCTCCTCTCCCTCCTCTCCTCCAGTTTCTTCATCCAATCCTCCCCCTCTGCCCCCTCTCCGAGAATCTCATCCACTACCTTTTATCACCCTTTCCCATTTCCCCAACTTGAACACTCCTCCCAAACATGTTCCTACGTCTCCTCCTCCCGTCCATACATCCTGCACAATCTTTTCTCCTCTTTCTCCCAATACCTATTTCCTCTCATTCCCCATCCTGAACTTTATTATCCTCTGCCACCTTTCTTCATTCCATCCTTTCTTTAAATATTCCGGCACTCCTTTTCCTTTCACTCTACTATACCATACATTAAATCTCGACTCTCTTATTCTTTCCCACCTTTCCTTCTCCTGCGTCCCTCTGATGAGATTTTGCTGTCATCTCCTCTTGTTTCAGTTCCCCTTCCTCCCTCTTTTCTTCTATCTCCTTCAAGCTCCATCCCTTTTCTTCATAATACTCTTTCCTCTCTTTCTCCAATTCCCCCACTACTACCCCCTTTTTTGCTCCTTCCCTTAACTCCTCCCACACAATCTAACTACTACCTCCCTTTCCCCTCTCCAAACTTTCTTTTTTATACCCCCAAGCCCTCATACTCGCCCTCCCCCTCAATTTTTCCCTCTGAAACTTCTCTCTTACCATATATCCCGGCGTACTCCTTTCCACCCCCGCTACCCACGTTAAGTACCTATCCTGCAGCCTCTCAATTTCTTCCCTCTTCTTCCATCCCCATATCTCCGCTCCGTATCTCATCACCGCCCACACTAACCTGTCAAACAACTACATCCTTCTAGCCCGATCCTTTCCAAACCTCCTTTTTCCTATCCTCCATTCCTCCCTCATCACCACTCCTTTCTTCACCACTTCCCTTATGTGCTCTTTGCGTCCTCCATTTGCCATCATCTCGTATACCCCAAATACTTAAACTTCCTGACCTTCTCTATCTTTTTTTCTTTCCATTTCCAGATTATTTTCTTCCATCTTCCTCCTTCCTTCCTACACCTCATCACTTTTGTCCACATTTATCTCCAGGCTCTTCTCCTCCACGTGTTTCTCCAATCTTTTCATTCTCTTCATCCCACCCTCCTCCAACACCACTACGTCGTCCGCATACGCCAACGTGTATATCCTCCTTCCTTCTACTCTTATCCCCCCATCCTTCCTCTTCGAAAGCCAGTCCAAATCCGCTGTCAGCAGAGTAAACAGGCAAGGGCTCAAAGGGCACTCTTGCCTCACTCCCTTCCCTGTCCAGAATCTCCCCGCCTCACTTTCCCCTACACCTGTGACGTCCCAGTAGTTGATGTAGCAATTCAACTCGATGGAAAGTTCACTTTATTGCGGGATCTTCTCTTGCCGGTTAAGGAGGCTAAAACTCCAGGACAGATTTTGAACTGTGAGAGAATCGTCGGGATTATGGCTCTTCAGAATAAAGATATTTCCAATATATAAATGCGTTTATTCACTTCGATATAAATATAATATGTGTACATTATTNTAGTGTATGAATANTATTTTGAATAACTATTGAATTTCGTAATGATATGACTAAAATCTCGGTCAATTCGGTTTCACTACAAAATAGAATTCTACTGGATACTTCAATAGAGAAACGGAAGAGTAGGAGCCAGGAGAAATATGGAGTAAATGTAG
>JAJVSH010000336.1:26276-75615 GCA_021460005.1 Tetramorium alpestre | reverse complement strand
ATACATACCCAGAAGCAACATACAATGCCACTCCACACATCTGGCGTCCTAGATAGATTAAGAGCAACCTGTTGCTCGTGTATGTGAACATTTAATGTTTCGTCGTATCACATGCGTGCGCGCATGTGGTACGAAAAGACAGATGCCATAGTCACAGCAAAAGATTGCGTGTCGAGAAATTTCCTCTCTTTAAACGTAACTCGCGGCTCGTGTTAACCACCGGTTAAAAACGTACATGTATCAACATTTATAGATCCTAACGACTCAATCATGAGACGATTAAGATAGATCTCTCAAAGAATATCCTATATTAATATATCTTTCAGAGCGCATTTGCGAGATAAACGAAAACATTCTGTAGACTTATGACGCGCTTACGGAATGCGCAGCACACGCATCGCGCCGCGCGATCAACGACGCGCAACTCGTACCGACATCCGTCTAAAGAGTAGATTTTTATCGTTTTTACGTGAAGACGATTCGCGCTGCCATCGGCATGCAAATATCGCGCGCGCCCTTGCGACGTATCGCACGGACGCATCTGAATTTTCTCACGAAGATCCGGTGGATGTGCAGTAGGATCGCCCGACGAAAAATGAGCCGTGTTCTACATTGCGTTCACGCGTTCGATACCCGACTCCCGCACGCCATCGGCATATCTTGACTGCGTTTACACAGATGTAATGCCATTGGCCACCCCAGTTAAAACGTCTCGGCTGAACTGATTAAGCTGTGATTTACGGGCTAAGTAATTTTCATTTTCTATAGCAACATTTTTTAATATTTTCATTATTTAAACACTTCTAAATCGTAAGAAAATTTACAGTATCCGCAAAAAGACATATAAAATGTTTTATTAACGTTATCACTAAATATTGTACGCACAGGGAATATTAAACGTCGAAACTCCAGTACATTAGTCTGTTTAAGAAGTATTTAATTTATTCTTCCCAAAATTTATATATACATTATTACACATTTATATAGTCTAACACAACGACCGTCTTACATGTATTTCTTTTCTTCAACAATTAATAGAATTCTTTAATACACAATAGAAACCTTCTTCAGTCTATCATCTCATAACTATAACTTTTCTCACAAAGTTTCTTCACGTAGTTTCTATCATTTAGCTACTCTTACATCTCACTTCGCTCACGGCTACTCACGGTCTATCTCCGCAAGATTTTTTTCCCATTCGTCCCCCTCATTTTCACAAGTCATATTTCCCATATTTAGGACAGCGATCCTGTGTACTTTATCTGAATCCTGTCACTTGCCAATTGTGATTTGTGATTTTTTTGGTGATTTGTCCCTGGCAATTTTCACCATTTTATTCTCTTGCATTTATTGATGTACAGTATCATTCCTATTTCTTCCTTCTTCTCTGTACCCATTCGTTAATAGGTTCCACCTTCTAATATCTTCGTTTCTGTCATATAATGTTTTTCCTATTGCTATTCTTCGAAGAATTCATCTCTGCTGTTTCCAGGAGTCGTCTTGTTTTCGTCGTGTCTGGTCTAGTTTCCGCTGTCAAAGGCCATAATAAGCCTTATTGTTGCTTTGTATATTCTCGTTTTTTTTTCTCTGTATTCTGTATTCTGTTTATATATTTATTTCTCCATATTGTGTCAGCTTGCTAATTTGTTTGCTTTTATCACTTGTTGCTTTTATCACTAAATATGAGATGTAATATTTGTTTTCATTAGCAGAACTGAAACATGTATTTTTAGGAAAAAATTCTTCATATCATTAGAATTCTAAATAACTCCATAAATATTCAAAAATTTTTTATAGAATGTTTTAAATATATTATTGTCTCACAAAGAAAGCTGGTCGAAAAGTTCGACAGAATAATGAAGGAATTAGACATGTGACATGTAGACACTAAAAACGATAAGAATATGTCAGCCCAGACCTGACCCAAATCGTTCACAGTTGCAGCAGGGTCTAATGGGACCGAATATCTGTCTCGAAAATGCTCTCCATATGTATTCC
Source organism: Tetramorium alpestre (assembly GCA_021460005.1). Taxonomy (NCBI): domain Eukaryota; kingdom Metazoa; phylum Arthropoda; class Insecta; order Hymenoptera; family Formicidae; genus Tetramorium; species Tetramorium alpestre. The sequence goes on along the minus strand of JAJVSH010000336.1, from coordinate 73,617 downwards.
AGATTTCCTAACCGTCGTGTTCTCCTTTTTTTTCAGCGATTTTGTTCTTTTTCAAGAAAAAGATTCCATTACTTTTAGGAAACCTTTCGAATATTCAACGAGTTCAGGCTCAAGTTACTATATAATAATATAAGCAAGTGTTTCAAGTTCAGACAAATCTTCACGCCATAAAATTTGCATTATTATATACAAAAAATCGGCAATAACTGTCAGAGCGAAGAAGCTGTTTGTCTCTCGAGATTACAGCATTGAAATCGTATAATTGAAATTTAAACTGACTGAAAGAAAAAATGAAGAAAATATATAATATAAATATATAATATAAAAATTGTTTATATAAAAATTATATAAGATTATTTTTTATTGGAATATTCAATTTGAAAAAATTATATTTAAAAATATTTATGTCTTCTACAAAAATATTAATTCTTCTACAAGAATTTTGAATTATAATTTTAAATAAGGTTGTATTCTTTTTAATAGCTCTTTTTTAATAGCTTCTCACACAACTGCGTTTGTAGAGGAGAACCTCCGAAAATTATTATCTTCAACACTCGGAAATTCAACATCCGCCAACATTAATTCTCGGATTAATTGGATTCTAACTGGATGAAACGTTATCTGAGTTCCTATTTCATCTACGAAACTGGATATAATAATTTAAAGTAAAAGATGCCGTTAAAATTATCCATAGCATCGATTTCGATTATTCCCATGTTTATTTGCAATCACCTCGGAAGAGGTCGTACGGGCTTTAGATTCCGTTTGCCTGGACGCGAGATAAACTCATTATCAGTTATAGAGGTACCCGTTGTTTTGAAACACCCGCTAAATAGATATCATGTCGATCGATCGGTTTCGCCGGCTTGACGCCCGGGTTTGACGCGAGAATGACGCAGAACAAAGGAAAATAAAGTGGCCTTTTGCCGCGGTTCGCGATCGGTCTGAAGTCCAAGTGCGCCGACACGCAGGCCACAAGGCTTCCCGGCAACGCCTCTCTTTTTCTGCTCTCTCGTTGTCTCTCATTTCCCGACCGAGGGAACATAATGGACGAAGTTCCGGCCGTGACGATTCCAGCCTGCCGTCCCGGACTCTCGGGTTTCTCGGTATGCATCCGCACAAAGACAAAAGCCCGCTGTAACGAGAGCTCCGAACGTCTCGTTGGAGAACTTCTGGATGAAAGATTTTGTGCCTCATGACCTAGTTACGTCATGATTCCAGAGAGCGTATTCACATTCAGTGTTGTGATAGATACTTGACATCCGCTTCTGTATAATACATATATCGTTATAAATATTTGTCGACGATATTGGTTTATAAAAATCTATATTATATTTTGTCTACAATGTTTTCAGATTATTTAATATAATTTATGTTAATCAGTTATGCAATATCTAGATTCAATTATTTGAAAGGAACCATATTTTTACAGAAATTTTTATATATAATAAATTTTAAGGATAAAAATACGGTCGATTTAAGAGAAAATGGTTTCCTTCGTTTCCTAAAGATTTATTGTCATGAAGATCTGTGAAGATACATTCTCTATGGAAGGTAAATATAATAAATATAAGATGAATGGGGTCTCTTTTCGATGTTGCTGAAAATCAACCGAAAAAAGATACACGAGCAGTAACAATTCTCGCGAACGGCTCTGAGAGTCGTATTATAAAACCTGAATGTATCGAATGTTCAATAATACTAGGTCACGGCACAGTTCCAATCAGAGGCCTTAACGACTTAACGATCCGAACTATTGCCGGGCCCGTTTATCGGATCGGTGCAACGTACGGACATATTTACAAGTACAACGTTTGCACGCGCATGTGCTCGCCATACGATCGCACGTAACGCACACGCGAGTCCTCCGTACGAGGTAGTTAAAAGACGATCGACTGGGCAGTTATGTCATGTGTCGCCGCGCGCGCACGGCTACAAACGCGACTTTGCGACGCACGCGAGACGCATTATTCTACAATCGTAGTAAATCGCGGCTAAAGTATTACACATTTATACGTAAAGAGGCAATTTGGCAGTGTTATAATACGCGTGCGAACGCACGCGATTGTTTGTCCACATAAATGGAATATATAACAATTTCTTGCTATTTGCTTCATATAGACTGCATTTTTGCACGCGAGATAGCGAACTCACAATCAGATTTAATGGCGTAAATCCTGCAATGATCGTCGCACTGTTATAAAAATCACGCGCAATTGGAGCAGATCTATTCAAATATTTATCCATTAAACTATCATTGACTTTCTATCAGTGTTCTCATAGAAATTCTGACATATTTAAATAGAATATTGAAGTAATATGCGACAGATTGAATTTCTTTTAAAAATAGACAACATGAATTCTGATCTATTTATCTGTATCGTTAATCTTTCCGTTTCTTAAAACCGTTTATGAATAATTATTTGACTGTTCGTACTCATTCAAGGACTTATAGGAGGTTTAATGTCTTCCCATTGCTTCTTTAGCAGTTCTTGCTCCACGACTTGCGGCAAGAGTTTGTAACGCGCGTGACGTCTATTCTCCAGATCCTCCGCCAAACTCTGAAGGAGTTCTTTGAATAAGTAATTGTCTAGATTTTTTGCGATGTAATAGAGAAACAGCCAGTCACCGAAGTAGTACTCGTGAGTGACCTTGAGCACGTTCCACGGATTGTACTTTCCAGGGCACGCCAGAGAGAACACGAATCTGTTGAATGACGTACTTCTGCAATGAAAAAAAACCGCAATGAAAGTCACTCGCCCGCGGCGCCCGCGCAATCGTAGTCTATCGTCATTTTCATATTAAAGTGCCCTTATCGCGGTGCGTTAACGTCATTGTTAGTATCTTTATATATCCTTTCCTCTCTTTACGTCATTTGGTATTTTTAAGTGGAATTTTCTTAGGCTGACATATATCCTTATTAAGAACGCGGTATTATAAAATGTATTATGAAATTTAACAACAATAATATATTTTAACACGCATTTTTACGAAATAATATTATAAACTTTATGTTATAATTTATTATAAAAGATATACTATTAAATTATATTTTATAAATAGAAATAGATATTTCCGGATGAGGTATGAAAAAAAGTATTATTTTTGCATAGATTGTTTTTGCAAACGTATGATGTACGATACTTGTAAATTCATCAAACGAGAATAGTTTCTCAAGAAGTTAGTTTCTCAAGAAGGAAACCGAGTTAAGTAACCGCAATGAGAATTTATAAAGCTACAAAACGTAACACGCTGTCGACGGAAAAATATGTGAAGATCAAATGTAGCAACCTCGAGTGAAGGATCATGGTCAGTAATCTCCAAACCAATCCTAAACCGGTTATCACTGCCAGCACGATGAACCAGAACCAAAGCACTGTATAGATCTTCTCGTTAACGATGTTCAATGCCATCACACACAGCGCATCATGCTTTTGTATAGTACCAGACGGGCCGTATTTATGAAAAGTGCATTTGGTTATCTAAAAACATGATTATACATTCATAAATGCAATTGCGTTCATTAAGTAATAATGAGAAATAAAGAAAAATGTTAACATTTCGCTAAGAATGAAAGTTAATAGTTGAATGAAACTCTAAATGCCAAAAATTAACAGAAATTTTGAAAGATGAGAGAAGGAATAATTAGATTTCATTAATTTTGACAGTCAATAAAACGTTGAATAAAAATTTTACGCTTTAAAATTGGATTATCAAAGCTTTTGTAAGGTTGCATTATAGAAGGTTAATTATTACATTAGATTATAAATTGCATTAATAATTCAAATAATCTGATATTAATAATTGGAACATTTATATAACATTGATTATCACTCTAAGTACTATAGCTATATCAATATTATCGAAATATCATGTAATTTATATCATATTAATATTGTTGGAAAATATCTGCTTCAATAATATTGTGTAGAATATAAAAGTGACAACATAAAAAAGTTATATTCGAAATTATACCTTTGGGAATACTATATCGAGTGGGTCGAGTTTATCCTCAGTCTTTGGCTCGGAGACCGACTGGCCGAGGTCCAGGAAAGCTCCTTTGAGGAACCAGTCGGTCAAGAAAATTTGCATAATCACGTTTACAAAATTTAGAAGCTCACAAAACATCAGACCGTATGCCCACGGACGATTCAAATGCAAGCGATTTATAAAGCCGGCGCGAATCTGCTGTATCCTCTCGTCGCGATCTTTCGTCGACAGTACCTTCATATCATCGTTTATCTTTATCTCCGTTTCACTTAATAACAAAGATGCCATGTGCAATCCCGATACCAGCATGCTTAAACGACCGCCTGGAAACAAAATTGTTGCAAAAATTACGACGGTCCTTGTCGCAGTTTTCGCGATGCTGCTCGTAACGATCGTACAATCGCGTTTCATATTCCGATTCGCGAATGTAAATGTGTTGCCCGAATATGGCAGTACACATTTGGATATTCAAGAATATCAAAGAATATTCAATTGTATTGTTCAATTGCTAATATTTTTCAAAAGGTTTCTTTTTATCTGTCGACCGCCTTCGCTGTATAAACTTCGTATTCCATTACAAAGTAATTTTACGAATAGCGTAATGTTACGTCGTAAGTGTTACGTTGTAAGTGGGACATTATATGCAGGTGTTATGTGATTAGATCATGACGGCGAGAAAAGATTAATGATGATTAGCTCGCCGCTTGAGATAAACGCGCGCGCGGTCGTAAACGTCGCGCGATACATCAACGGGTATACGCATAGAGACGCGAGTTGGTAACGACCTTCCGTTTTTCGCCACAGGTAGTGCGGCAAGTAAAAGAAGAGCGCCTGGAAGAACAGGACGAAGGGCACCCATTGGTAATAAGCGTGGTATATGACGGGGTCCTCTTTGGAAAATGGCCCAATACCGGGATGCGGTAAATCGCCCTGCAGGACTGCGGTAGCATTCAGATGCTTCACCTGAGGAGTAAATCAATTGATAATAGAAAACGTCTATTGAAGACAATTGTACTCCGACTTTAGACTCTCATAAATAAACAAACGAAAAATAAAAAAAGATTTTTACAACCAATAATTCCTATGACAAAGACACCTTTATTTGGATTTTCATCTTTTAGTTGAATTACGTAACATACACACGTAATATAGATAAACTCACTTTATTAATAAAACTACTGTATCGAAATAAAATATGAAACCAGTAGAATTATATCGTTTATTTTCGTCAAAATTATAATACTTACCACGGTGAATGTGGACATGAAAAAGCAAAAAGTCTCGATGACGTTAGTCGGTACAGCGGTATCGGAGACACATCTTTTCAAAACAACAAGAATCTATCTTAGAAAGCGATATTACATTGTTTAAATCTAATATGATTATAAACAATTTAATAAAATGTAAAATTGTATTAAAGTACCTTATATGTTCCCCGATAAATTGTCTGGAGGTGACTAGAATGGACGCAACGAGAAGTAATAAAAATGTAGCTCTGTAATGTGCTCTGAAAACTATAAGCACAGCCATGCAATTTTTGTATATTTTTAACACTACAAATCTTTTTTTTTTTTACTTATCTAAGTTATCACAGTAATAAGTATATGTTTAAAAATTGACACGTTACATAAAAGCGATAACTAATCGATAATTAAATTGACGTGATTATAGAGAGTTGCGCGATAAGTAAAGTTCTTCCGATAGTGCGTTAATTTTAATTGTGCCAAATGTCAGAGATACAATTATAAGACATAGAAAACACGTAATTGTTAGAATCGAGATATCTTGTTACCGAGATTGTCAATGGCTACCGAATTCTGATTGATTTTGAATTTGACGTGATCTTTGAGGACCGAGAAGGCCGCCAACACGGTGCCGGGCGCCATGCCGGCTGATTTTCCACGTTTCTTCCAGAAGCGAAGTTAACGTTGTTTATGCGGTCCAGACACAACTAACTTGCGAAGTTACGAACTCGCGCGTTAACGTCGCGCGGATGATATCTGCGTGAACTCTCGCGTGAACTTTGCGGCCGCCGAGATATTCGGAACTCCGTATCGAAATCACAAGAAGCGCGACGCACTGCAATCTACATAGAGCACCGATCGAGAATGTACTGAAAACTCGAAATCGATCTTACGAGCGTTATCAGAAGATTACGTAGTATTCTAGACGTTACACAAAAGTTGACATTATCGAGAGAGGCAGCATTATTATTGTTAAAACATTCCATTCCCTCATGATAAGAACAGATAGCGCACAACGACAAGAAGGCACAGTCATAGCCGCTTGTTCAAGAATTAATGTGTAATACTGATTCACGATTTTCACGACAATCCTTTTGTGGATGAAACATCGACCTATGACCCATTTCTTTGTGATTGGCTGTGATCCATCGTCGCGAACCCTTGAGCATAATTGAGAATAATTGAACAATGAATTTCATTAGCTAAGTGAATACTTCGTGAAGAATAAACTAAATTTTTCAAAGCGACAACTCTTTTACACAAAAAATTGTATACTATCTACGAGTAAATATACTTGTTCTAAGTATATTTGGTAAGTTTATATATCCGCAAATCTATCATCATAAACTCATCATAAGCATCACATTATTTACTTAATACGTATTCTGGATTTGTAACGACTGTATCGTAAACCGTCGTAAGTATATTATTAAGAAAATATTCTTAGCCGAAGAAAACTATTACTTAAACAAACTAAAATAAGTAATTGATTTTCTTGCTTGTAGAATGAATATTTTTCTGTATGATAGCGAAATTGAAAGATTGCAATGGAGATGGTTGCATAGAAAGAGAAATACACGAGAAACTCGTTTTATTAAAAAATATTTGTTTGTTTCGAAAAGTAATTAAGAAACATTATTTATTACTTATTAATACTTATTGAATAATATTTATTGCTTATTAATTCGTTGTTAAATCATTCTTAAATATTTACGATGTGCAAGGATTGGCATCTCATAAATATTTATGTGTTTCAGTAATTTCGGAATGGCTAATCTTAAATTTTATACGGTGTCGTAGAAGTAATTAAAAAAAATATGCGCTTTCGTGCATAAAGATAAAGTTTGCGTCGTGAACTTGTGGACTCTTATTTGTGAAAAATAACTAAAATTTTATTTACTTGCAAACATATATCATTCCATATATAATCTGTCAAGCGGACCTTTTATAATCAATTCCACGCAAAAAAAATTATATTTATTATCTTTCGGAAACAACACGTGAAAGTATGATTGAATTATTACAGAAGATTCCTTCCGGCGTAAACTATTTTGTTCATCAGTATAATTAAAAGTGCATCTTATATATAATAGTTGTTCTAAAAGCCTCCATAAACACGCTGAACGCAAAATATAGCGCCGTTTATATTCATTCGACCTATAATGAGTTCTTGCAAGACAGCGAATTGCTCACAAATTACAGGTGAGTGCCGACAGGAACGGTCGTCAAGTTCTAAAATATGAAACCGATGACTTCTTGAAAAGAAGCACGCGCTAGCGTTCTAGTTTCACGCGAACATAAAATTTAAAAAATTGATAAACATTTTTGAGCAAATTTATCTCGCGAGATCTTTCAACAATCGAATTATTAAAACAACAATGAATCATAGAAATATAAGGATGCAATGAAAATATTTTTCTTTATGTTGCATCTTTTTTTATTTATAATTAATTTTTATTTATTATATATTGTAGCGTATTTATATATTGTAGCGAGTCGCCAAATATTTTTGTTGTAGCATGTAGAAGATACATCATAGCGACTTGTCGCTAAACGAGTCGCTAAACAAACTCGTTAAGCGCTTTCTTCGCTGCTCTCAATTTACGATAATTTGTACGAGCATGTTAACTGATGCATCTTGACTCTTTACAGGAAAAAGTGTAGCATTTCGCCGCCGTCATTCGCCGATGCTCTTCATCGCCCTAGAAAGATCAGTTTTTTTTTTCAAGTCTACGTTTTTTCCAACGCGAATGCGCTTTCTAAATCTTATCTAGTTTCCCCATGCGAATTCATTGCCTGGGATGACCTCTGGAGTCTGGACCAACCATACACGGCAAGCGAGGCCAGCCGAGCCGAGCGGTGGAGACCAACTGTGGCGCTTGCTCGGCGTACACGTGCACGGCGCACAACGTAGAGACGTGGAGCGTCGACGTGGACGGGCGAGGACAGGAACCCTTTCTTTCGAGGACTCGTTCGTTCTGCCGGCGGCTTGACTCGCCGGGGCCAATGGCCGGTCAAAGTCCCACCTTCGACGTTCGCCAGCTCTGCCCCCTCGTCCGGCCCTCCTCGCGCGGCCTCCTTCGTGCTCTTTGCCGGTGTAGCGGTCACCCTTGGCGGTCGTCCTGCCATAGCTTGCCGTCCCCTGTGACCCCCCCGACGTCCGAACTTCTTCTTGCGCGTCCGACGTTCATGAAGGGGGCCCCGTCAAATCGGTGGCTGCGGTCGGCTCGCCCGCCGACCATCGTCCGATCGCTCCGGATCCGCTCGGGAGAATAAACGTTCCAGAATAAAATCCTACCTCTCCGATCGATCGAGCACGGATCGAGCATCGCGAATGATGGAACCGAGGCTGATTTACGATCGCGCGGACGCATTATCTAGACTTGAAACTGAACTCGCGACAGAAACTGCTTTTTCCTCCGGAGAATGATAAGAATGACAGCCTCAGAGTGACAATAACACTTAAATTCCGTCTCTTACGCAATATTCCGTTTCAGAGTCAACATTTGACGTTCTCGGAAACGAAATTGATGAATCAAGATTTACTCTGCTGCTGCGGCACGGCTCGGGAACTTGGCTCTGTCCAGAGTAGAACGTGATGATTTATACAAGTTTCCTAAAAATATCTAAAACGTATCCTAAATTTGTAAAAAGATTAATGTGCTACTTGGGTGGGAATGGCAGAAATTTCAATACGGTTGCTGTCAATCCAATTTAAACCAATTTCCTACATTATAAACTCCTATGGATTGCCACTGTTTCTACTCAATATTCGATTAATTTGACTAAAATAATGAGATAATTAGCGACATATTTAGTAAGCCTTATCTAATTTAACTTCCATGTTAGTCAAAATTTTATCTTTCTTTTAGTCAAAATTAATGAAATATTGAATAGGAGCAGTGGCGACCTATGGAATAGTTAAAAAGGACTCAAATTGAGTATAATTTGACATTACGAGTTTAACGGTGTAAGAGCTGATTTTTCCAACTTCTTAATAAGCTAACTAGTAGTTGAATCATACGTGTCTTTGTTTTATCTTCAAATTAAACAAAACAGACGTATGATTTAACTATTACGTATGAGTTAACTTACCAAGAAACCGGACTTAAGTTAAATAAAAGTGAATAATATTTTATTAGTTTTAACTACCATACATGTCGAAATTATTATTTTAATACAAAACATATAGTTAACATGTTATTTTTTTAACTCAAATGTTTTATTGTTAGTTAAATTGATACGCTATACTGAGTAGGAACAATGGCGACCTAAGAAAAAATAACTCAAATTGAGTATAATTTGACATTACGAATTTAACAGTGTGTAATCGCATTATCCATTCCATAGGATTAGGTGTCCAACCGACACCTCGTACGAGCGTAGAAAATATATAACGTATTCAACTCGAGCACGTACGACTCGGGTTGCCTTTGTACGGTATCATATCGTAAATAGATATCATTTCGTTCCTATGACTCGCTCGCTTTAATAGCTGGATTTGTAATTGGAGCTCAGCTGTGTACACGAACGACCGATTCGTCGGGAATTGAAGTAAGCGATCCCACAATTTCTGTTTTAATTAATGATGCTACGACACACGCGACGACGACGCGCTACTTGACCATTCGTGGATTAACTCGCGGGAATTATTCATTCCCAGAACATGGATTCGTCGAATAAATATAATTATCTCCCATGAGTTAGAGAACCTTATTGATCAATGATGCTGTTCCGGGGATCATAAGTTAAAATCAGAATATCCCAGGCGCTGTATATCTCCTTCGTCTTCACTTGTCGCCTTAATTAATACCTCGAGCAGCCAAGCGGGCGAGTCGCGAACAAGAGCCGTCGCACGAACGTACATTTAAGCCGCTTGAGATTAATTTATTAGACTATTTCTGTCCGCTGCCTCTCTTTGTCTCTCTGAATTTACATCCTCGTTGTTTACTCGCCGCACGTTTCGCCGCCGCGTACGAGGGTATATTAATTCATTGTGCAATGGCGGATTTGCTCGGGGCCTCGAGTAACGTGCGGTCCTCGAATCAACGCGTAACTATCCGTTTTTCCTTTATTTTATAATCGTTAGCTATACATAAATAATGCATGAAGTTATTTAAATAAAAGGCGTTAATAATCCATGCGTCATTTTTTATTTAAATAATAATAATAATATACTGAAAAAAAATCTTATTAAAAACGGACAAATTAAAAAAATCTTAGGATTGATAAAATATTCTGGTTATTATAATAGAACTTATACTTTATAACTTATAATAACCAAAATTCCTATTATAATAATCAGAATATTTGAACAATCCTACAAGATTTTTCTGATTTGTCTGCACTGAGAGAAAAATATAGTTACTTTTGGCCTTAATCACAAATTTATAATAAATTAAAATTCTGATAATTATAGTTAACATAATGATGCATATAGTTAAGTTAATCATATTTATTGTTAGAAATATTATAAAATTATGTTTGAGGCCAAAAGTAACTATTTTTTATTTTTCTCTCAGTGTTTTTAACAAAAAATTTTTTCAATCTAATAATACGAGATACTTTTTCGTCTCTCTAGCGTGAATCTCGTTCAACTAGAAGCCTTACTGGAGAGTTTCTCTCCTTTTATTTAAACTCTACTGGCAAGTTCTCCTTTCAAGGAGACCTGTAAGCTCTCCATTAGGGAAACGGCCGGCACTTCTCGTAAGGGAATTCTGAATTCTCCACTAGCGTCGCTAGTCTTACTCACGGTCTCCAAAGACGATAGCGGACTCGACTCACGTTCCTATTCCGATTCCGAAAATGCTCGTCCAGCCGGTCACGTTACACGTGCGACGTAACGTGACCGCCGCCGCTTTATTATTCCGATCTGGTCGTTAACGTCAGATTACTGTCTGCCTCGCTATGGCATGCGAGTCTGCGCGACGAATCGTCATAGAGATGAACGTTTTCCTTCGGGATAAATACTGTCCGGCACGCGTGGAGTCAGGCTGCGTGTAACGAGCGCGTATTATTGTACAACGCAGCTCTCTAATTTATTAGATGTCGTTGTGTGAATGCCCTTTCATGAACGCCCACCGAGGTAATGCACGTGACGTCACGCCGTATAATTGATACGATAAAGTCGCCGATGGGATGGCATATTAAGATACAATTGTAAACTCTCTCTTATCGGACGAGAAATTAAAATGGAAAGATCAGAACGCGCTGAAACACGTGTAACAAATGAGGAAATACATAATGCTTTTAATATTAATGCTTTATGCTATTCTTAATATTTAATTAATTAATATATTATAACATATGCAGTCATATGATGATTTAACATATTATTTCCTTTTAAAAAATTTATATATATTTTCTCTCTTTATTTGCAACGATCTTCTCTGAGTACATTTTGGTCAGTATTTTATTGAATTAAAGATTACATGTTTCTTCAAATGTTATAGTCGTCTTTCATATAAAAGAGATTAGATAATTTTTATCAAAAAAGCTATGGTTAAGATATGGTTATAACATGGTTATAATAATATTAAGCGTTTTATGATAAAAGCCGTGATGTTTCCTGCAATATTGTCATCACTTTCGGCACGTGTACCGTCGGACTTAATCTATTATCTTTGTAAACACACGGTATCCTAAAAGCTTGTAAACGAGAATATACAATTTTATATTCAAGGATAAAATTGTCTGTGGTATTATTAAAAAGTATATATAATTTATGGAATATATTGTGTAAAATATGTAAAAAATATCTATATTATATAATCTATAGCACGTGTATTCTACATAATGTAATACATTTAATGTTATTGTATACTTATTGTATAATTTATATAAGTTCAAAATTGAAATAATTACTATTTAGACGTTATGTTAAATGATAATTACTGCAGCTAATTACATAAATAAAAAAATCAAGCGTGGATAGTACCGATAATGCGCACTATTTCGATCTCGCATTCGTCGATGAGGTTTAGATCGCGGTTCTCCCCTTCGAATAATGACGGCCAATTTCGTTGTCACGCAGGAAAATTTAGCTCGCTAATGCGGTTCAAGTGCAATAATGTACCTGATGATCGCGGGAGGGAAGCGTATCGTAATTGCTTGGACCTCGAAAACGCGACTCTCGTTCGTTATCGCGAAGGGCGACACGCACGTGCAGCGCCCGCTCCCTCCTCCCCTCGTTAATAGACCCCCCACACCTACGCGTTCGTAACGCGACGCGTAATGAAATCGGTTAGGAAAACTGAGGCCACGACATGTCGTTTCTAATATTAGCAGTAGCTAATTGTGATCCCTCGTGATCTTTACGACTGTCATTTGCATCTTAATTCTTGTTGCTCCCGTTACTTAATTACAGGATCGTTATTTCGTTCCATTTTGTCGAATTTAGAGAAGAAAATATTCACATAATGCTCGCGACATATTTACATTATAATTTGAGTGATAAAACATGACCATAAACGAAACAAAATTATATATTTTACTTTCTACATTGAGAGAAAAATACCGTTATTTTAATGACTAAAACATTTTTTCACGTTACATCATTTCCAAGTACAAGTGGTCTCCGACTTGGGTAATGTTTCAATAAACCTATCAGAAATCGAAAATGCATTTAATATTATACCTTAATCATCTATTAGATGAGCATTTTGTACACATACTAGAATAAAAGAACACAAAATGCAATATCTAATAGTGTGTAACAGAACGGGAAAAGATCAAAATTAAAAATTAAAAATATAGAAATAAGTTAAATTGTCATAAGTTGGGGACTATTTGTCTCGTCAAAATAAAAATAAAACATCACAACAGTTCAAACACATAGTCTCAAGAACTTTAAACATACATTGATTAAGAACTTTAATCTTTAACTTATCTCTATTTATCTATCTGTTAATATTAAATCTGAAAAGATTATATAGATTATATAGATAGATAAGAAAATATTCCAGTTTTTTTTTTCATATTTTCCCAAATTAACAGCTACTTAATTTGCTGAAACCTGCAATTACAATTAAGAATCAGTTCAATCATGACTTATGACTAATCGAATAAGATATATTTACTGTCGTTTTAGCACAATTACTCGGACAGCGGAATCCAGAAACAAGTTTTTCTTCTACACCTACACCCTTACTTACCATTGACCTACAAAAGTAATCGCGCGCACATTGCGCGAACCGCTGGAGGAGAAACGAGGTCGTCAAAGAGAGAGAAAAAAAAAGACGGAATTTAAGACATGTTTGATCGTTGCTTAATCGTTGATATTTATTAGTTTAACTTCACAAGAGAAAACATTTTGTATTAAAATATATATGTATACATATATATAACATTCTCATTCCTTATGAAGGGCAGTGTTCTCTAGCCGCGACTGAATCGCGCGCGGTCGAAGAGCGAAGAGGCGGTATAAGTAAAAAGATATAAGAATATAAGAATATAAATTTTCTTGCGCGACTCGGAACGCGGCGACGTGTTCCCTGTTCTTCTTCGTTCTTCGATTGTGGTGCCAGTAAGCACGGTGCCCCTTTACTCGGACCTGCTACAAATTAACTCTTAAACGCGACGATCGGATCGGTATTGGGGCGACCGGTGCAATTTCGCTGCGAGGATCCGATCCCGAAATGTGTGTCGTTCTCGCGACGGGGCGTGAAACCGCCGTTTTTTTTCTTCCTCCGGTCGGGGGAAGAAACTCGCCGAGAAATTGTATCGATCGCCGGATAAACACCCGTGACGACATTCATCGGCTCGACGCCGACGACGTGTACGTGGTGTGTACAGCTACCGTTTCTTAAGTCCTATCGTCATATCGCAGATAGCATATTATCTCTCCTACTCCTACCTTCTAGTCTTATAAATATCGTCGATACATCAATGACGGGGAAGAAAAAAAAAGGAAATCCTAATGTAATAAGGAAGGCAACATGTGTCTCACCTGTCTATCAATTATTTTGTGCGCGCTTCTCATCGGACACATTCGAACGATTACTACACTATTCTCCATCTATATACTTCGCGTATCTCTTTCCTTAGAGATACTATATTTATTTATTCTATATATACTTTTTTCTGTCTTATCACTGTTGCAGTAGGCGCGAGAACGCGTGCTTCCGTTATCTCTTTCTTATTTTTCTTTTCCGGTTGAACAGAAATCGAACAAAGCGATACATATGTATATCAACATAACAGCATTGGTACTCTATCTACTCGTCAAGATGCACCTACCGCTGGAAGCGCCGTATCATGAAATCACGAACGAAAGGAAGCGAGAGTTCTTATCTACGCTTGGCAGGATACAGGCACTTTTGGTTAGTTATCCGGCGTACGATTCCGTTACAGCTATATCTCGTGTCGAATGCACGTGGATATCCGTCACTACCCGATCGTGCGCAACTGCAGTCTCAGATAAGCCCCGCTCGCTCAGCTTCAACTCCAACATAAGTTTCAGTATCTTCAATCGCACGGAATGTCGACGCATTTTCGCGGAAATTGCATCTCCCTTTTCCTCCTCTTGAATCTCGTCTCTATTTAATTTCAAATTCTCTCTCTCATTTATGGAGATTACAAAATGTCGTGAATGAATTTCGAAAATAATTTTCACGGAGGTGACAAGGGAGTGCATGTATACAATAGAAAATATTGATTTTCGGAAACAACCGCAGTCTTTACTGGAATGTTTATAGATTATATAGAAAGGGAATGCACTTTGTACCTAACGCTATCCAGGCACTTATTAGGCGTAACGCATGGCGGTCAATTTTCTAGGAAGTAACATTGAAATGATGAAGACAATGCTGACTAAGACAATCGTTATTGCTGCATGGGGAACGGAAATAAAGCGAAGCAGAAAGGAAGAACGCCTACCGACACGAAAGAGAGAGATGTATATATTTATATAATATTATGCGAATCGTAGCGTTTTCCAACGGATGAGCGACACATTGAAGCCTCGGAGAAAGTAATGCGATATGATGCCGGACAGCAGCGTTGCGTTCGTAGTTAATAATAATTCTATCTCGCGTATACATCTAAAGGTGATACAGAATCACGTGGCGACGTGGAGTGTCTCGATTACCTGGCAGTCTTACTTTGAGCATAGATCTCTCATGGAAATGTTCTAGATGGCAAAGAAGCGAATAATACAAAATCGCGTCGCGCATTTATTTTCTTCTCTAATACATATAGCGCTACAGCACTACCCGTCCGTATATTCCATACACGTTCGCCGCCGAAAACCGATGTTTTTAGACATTCAAAACGAAACCTACGTCGCATTACAATGCCGTGTTATCGAAGTGTCCGTATTACATATCATTAAATCTACACTGATTATTCGATTCACGTTTTTAAATTTCTTATTTTTAGAACTGTGCAAATTATAAAATTATAGATTGCGACATGTTACAAACTTAATTTCCCTTTCAAGGAAATCTCAATCCAGTTATCGTGTACACCGATAAAAAGATATCGGAAATGACGTGCCATTTTCATATAATGGTATCGGTACAAGATTAAGATAAGAAAACACGAATTGCCGAATGAATTTAGACTGAGCGTATGTTTTCTAGCGAATAGATCGTAAGGCATTAACGTCGCGCGCGGTCGCTAGTATCCACATCCTAAACGTTTAAATCCTTAAGGCGTTATCTCGGTGCCGTTATCTTGATAAAACTTGGACACTCGTCTCGAGCGTCGAGCCAGCGAGCTGTTAAATTTTCCACGCTCGCATATCTTACGAGGCAGAAAGTATCGCTGACTACGGCACCGCAGGTCATCACATTTCGATCTGTCGAATAACAACTAGTTGGCTCGAGTAGTAATGCGATATTAGGTATTCCACGTGAACGCGTCAGTGCGATACTAAAGTACGTGACGCAATATACGTGTAGAATGTACGAACGGTAGCGCTCCTTTTTTTTTTATCATTTACATCTACAAAATAGCTAAACTATCACTTGAAACACGTGTGATGTCGATGGCCGAGTGAATTAAAAGCAAACTGCATTTCATTCGTAATTACATCGCGCATCAATTATTTAGTACATACAATTGCTGTATCTCTTCTTACGCGTAGTTTTGACGTCGCGTTACAATACTGATCGCCAATTCATGGTACCAGTCTTACATACCATTAAAAAAAAAAAACGTTGATAGAAATGTAATTGTGTGACTGGGTCCCTTGACGCATCTTTTTTTACTTTCTTGCAAGTCCGTATTATAAAAAGGAATTGACGAAGAATAATTTTTGACGTTACAAAACTTGGTCCCCCTCAGAAATATACATTAATTTTACGTTGTAAAAAAAGAAGAATTGACGCGCAAGAGACGCGTCAATTGTAACCTAATTTATAATCTAATTTATCGCGGGCTCGTCTTTTTGTGCGCGGAATGACGAAACACGAAGAAGACGCGCGTTAATCTCTACCCACTTACGCAAAAACACACACGCACATATTCACACGTATAAATGGTTCCCCTTCCTCTCTCTCTCTCTCTCTTTCTCTCACTCACTCTCCCTTCTCCTCGTTCTCCCGCATTCTCTCTATATGCTCACATACATATACAAATGAATTGTTCTTTTCTCTCTTTCTCTCTTTATAACACAGCGACCTACAATGTACATACGTATTCTTAACGACACGCTTCTAGGAGAAAGAAAGATCAAGGTGATCGATAGCGCAAAGAAAACCAAAAGTTAGATTAGGTTCACGGGGGGCGGCGAGCGCGATCGTTTGCCCTCTTCTTCTTCTTCAATTTTTCCTGATCTCTGTCGACACAATACGGCCAAATATCAATATGTTAGGAGCGCTTACTTGAAAAAAAAGCGTAAAGTTGCATTAGCAACCTTTAAAAATTTTTCTTTAAAACACGTTCACTACCAGTTCGATCGTTTGCCCTCGTGTGAAAGCGATCGAAGGAGAACTCCGGGAGTTGCGGCGCGCACCGAGAGGCTGGCGCGTGAACGCGCGGACGCCGAATCTTTCACGAACTCGCCAAAGGAAGAGATAAATCTCTCCGCGAGAGGCACGTCCGGTCCCTGTTTTACGGCGTTACAGATCGTCGCCAGCCCTCGAGTCCGCGCCGAACTCCGAGAGACATTACGCTCAGCTTGATACATAGAGCGACGAAAAAAAAAGGGGAAAAAATGAAGAAGAGAAGACCAACCAAGGCAGGAATGGCTGCTGCTGAGATAGACACGCGGACGCCGTCCCCCGCTTTTATCACACGACCCAAGTCTGCGAACGAAGGCTTCCGAAAGCGCCGGGAGCGCCCTTTCGTTTCCTTTTCAAGCTCTCTCGCAAGTCCTTTGGCGTCTCGCTCGCTCCTCTCCTCGTCGAAAAACAGAGAGTCCATCGCCGTCCACGGTGCGGCAAAGCTCGAAAATATGCAGGAATAATTCCGCCGCCGAGTCGGCGTGACAATGGAAACCCCCCCTCCCCTCTCCCGGGGCCGACTCCTCTCCCACATATTTCCCTCGTTCCCGCGCATATTCTCTCTACGAGGCAGGTCGTCGTTCCGTTCCATGTACTTTCCTTATGTACGGACGTACGGAGCCCTCGCGCTCCGAGCACGGCCACGACGAGGCTCCGCAGGAATGCAAGCGCGAGGCACGGGGACGCGCGCGCAGGAGCGCGGCGAGGCGCGCTTCGCGGAAGGCCAGATTTTTCTTTTATTCTCCGCGCGTGCGCGCGCGCGCGCGATCGTGGGATGACGTTCGTGACGACGAAGGGGGCTTTATCCGCGGTTGCGTGCCAGCCCCGCTTGTAAAGTACCATGCGTGGATGAGAACGATAACGGTGACGCAGGCCGACAAACTGGCCCCCGATCGTCGCGTCATCAGCTCGGTTTCACGCAAAAATGATGACAGACTACAATCGATCTTAATTTCTTGATCGATTAATCATTGTAATTACGTGAATGCAAACAATCGAGCTGAGTTGCGAAGAGCTGCGGCCAACTGGAGCCGCGTGATTGTAATTAATTGTTCGTGTGTCATGGCAAAAATGGTCGGACGACTCCAACTACCTCGTAAGTATATGCAAACCTTCGTTTTACGTCAGTTGAAAATTTATAAAAATACAGGAGATTAATTCCCGTCCTTTTAAATTAATCCTTTCTACATGAAACTGAAAAAAATTGTATTCGATTGGTACAATATACCAAATGACGTTTATCATAAACGGAAAAAGATATTATAATTTAGATAAAGGAAAAAAAGGCTATTCGTTATAAACCAAGAAAACTGACTTGTGTTACTCACTGGCAAAACACAAATCGCTAAAATAAATAAACAATAGACGGTAAGAGTCCGACGCGGTCGACATTGAAGTCGCGAATTCTTGCTCGAGGAAATGTAGGAGTGCGCGAGGTAAAATAAAAAAAAGGAAGCGGACAAACGTAGAAAACAAGTGGAATGGGCGGCGTATGAAATCGATGGGAAACTCTCCACAGGTGAAAGGATCCGAAGACGAAGAGAGTTCGACGCGAAGACGAGGAGAGGCAAGGAGACGGGCGGCGAACTGCGCGCTTTGTCTTCACCGCAAACCCGACGTTCGAATGGAAGCGTGTACTCGCGTGAAAGAGGAACGGCGAGACATAAAAATCTTGGCCTAACTACCCAGAGCCCAATTGCACCAACGCCAATGCTGACTCGTAACGCGACTGACTCGAGATCCTGCTTGAATTCGGAATCAGAATCGGGAGAGAGCGGAGAGACCGGTAAATTCTACGTCGATAAGAATACTCGTCAATTATCTATAATTAGATGTAATTGGCTAATTGTATCTATATATCTATTAATTAGCTATAAATTGGAAATAAACAAGGCTTTTTATCAATTCCAATTTCGTCGAACGATCAACTGACTCGTTTCGATCGACTGACTTTCGACTTCTTTATCGACGTACGAATTGTAAATCAGAATAATACCGAATAACCATTCACGTAAATTATTAATCCATAATTGACTCCGATCGAATTAAATCAGTATCTTTAATCATTCATCAGTCATCGTGGTAATTTGAGTTTAAGAATCAATTTAGACTTCTGATTAATTCGATCTTTCTTCCTTCCTTGTCTATACGATGAATAAAACATAATGTAAAAAGGATATGAATATTAAGAAGTCAGATAGTCGTCGGTGCAATTCAGCCTAAAAACGCTGCAATTCCTCCAATGTTCGCTTTGTATTCGCGATATCGGTATGGCTGTCTCCCCCCCCCCTCTCTCCCTTTCTCATCTATTCTTGTCCCTAATCTGGAGACGGGCCTACCGTTCGCTTCTTCCCTGTGTCGGGCAGGGTATCGCTCGAGGAGAGAGATGAAGAATCTTCCGGAGGACTTGTCTGGGAACCCATAGTCTCTCGAAGAAGTCCTTCCCGATCGTTTTGATCGTTACACGTTTTCCTTGCCCTGGAGCTTGGTCGCAAGATCAGCGATGAGCTGCTTGTACACCAGCGGATCGATGTTTTTGCCGAGTTGATAGAGGACGAACCAATCGCCGATCTGGCACTTGTCGTTGATGGACTTGATCTGATCGTGCGGCGAGAGGCGCGAGCGCGCTCGCAGCAGCACCATCCGCAGCTTCGGGCCGAGTATCACTGCCGCGCGATAGAGTAAGCTCAGACCGCTCAGGATCGAGAGGATGATGAACCAGAACCAGAGGAACACGTATATCTTCTCGTTGACGATGTTGAGCGGCAACACGCAGAGGCCGTCGAAGGTCTGCACCGAGCCGGACGCACCAAATTTGTGGAAAGTACACTTGGTTACCTTCGGAAACACCTTGGACATGGGGTCGATACGCTCCTCGGGCTCCATCTCCGTGAACCTGATGACGTCAGAGCCGTACGTGGTGAACTCGCCGTCCAGGAAGAAGTCTATGAAGAAGATCTGTCCGACCACGTTGATGAAGTTGAGTAATTCGCACAGGAAGAAGCGATACGCGTAAAAGTTCTGCGAGTGCAGGTTCGAGGTGAAGTAGTCGACCAGCAATTTACGCCGGTCGCTCTTGGAGTCCTCGCTGACGACCGGACAATTGAGATCCAGCACGAGCATCTTGATCCTGCCACCCTCCCACGTCTTCCACAGGTAGCGCGGCACGTAGAAGAGGATCGCTTGGAAGAAGAGGGTGAAGCAGACCCACTGATAGTACTTGTGATACTTGACCTCATCCTTGCCGGTGACGTGCGCCGCGACCCCCGGATGCACGAGGTCCTTGCCGATGATGCCGGTCCGGTCCGGGATCGTGAAGGTCGAGTAGATCCAGCAGTAGGTGTCCATCACGTGCAGCGGTATCTCGTCGACGATGCAGTCGATCGGGTCACCGATGTACTGCCGGGAGGTCACCAGCAGGGAGAATACGATCAGTCCGATCACGGTGGCCTTGTAGTGCAGCCGGAATACATTGTTGTCGATGCACACGGAGTCGAGCTTGAGCAGCCCCTTCACAGAACCGAACACGTCAAACATGGTGGCGGCTGTTGTGCGTCGTTTAACCCTCCTGACTGTCCTTTCCTTTCACGCGGCTTCCTCGCCTCGAAATGTACGTACGCACGCACACCCGCGTGTACCGATGCGTCCGGTCCGCTCACAAACCGACGTCGTTTTGTCCAGGCTCACCCGCGCAGCCTTCGCGACGCGACAGCCGTCGTGCGCGTTCGAGTCACGCTCGGCAGCTTCCGCGCTTCCTCGTTCTCACTCGCGTAACGCCAACCCCTCGGTGGCGGTCGGCGGCAGCGGCAGCGGCGGCGGCGGCGGCGATTGGCGTAACGTTAATTCGTTCCGTCTCGCGTACGCACACGTGCTCTCACGCTCTCGCTACGCGTAGTCCGGCGGTCTACGGTTGTTCATGCGTGTGCAACAACAACGCGGAGCCACGCTCTCTCGGCGTTCCTACAACTACGTTACCGAGCGGCTCTATCGTAATGGCTGCGCTCCAGACGCCGTACGCGACACAAGCACGCGAGGACACGGCGCGTTCCACGAGAGCTGCTCCCTTTTCCTTGCCTCTCTCTCTCGCCAAGTCTCTCTCTCCCCCTCTATCGTCCTCTCCGTCTCGTCCGCGCGCCACGGCGATTCTCTCCTTCTCCGCCTCGTGACTTACAGGCCGGTCGGGGATCGAGAAACTGCTCTCGCTGCTTCTGCGGCGCGGCAGGGAGGCTCCGTCCCCACCTACGACACTGGGACTTACTCCCCCCCTGCTCACCCTCCCTAACCCGGCTCGCTCCGTCCTTCTTCCGCTCGCGTTCGCTCCATCCCGCGTCCACGATCGGCTGCGCGCTCGGCCGCTCTCGGCTCTTCGTCTCGTGGCGCGCTCGGCGGACCTCGGCGGCCCTCGGGCACCGTCGTTCGCCGCGCCGTGCGGCGACATGACTCTCGCATGGTTGTTACCATGGCGACTGGCTACCGATGCCGCGGGAGCGTGGGATTCCTCGAGCACTTTGATCCATCTGCATCCAACGCTAAATCATTAATTTTACCTTTTTTGTATCTATTATTGGAACTTATTCGAATTTTCTTTATATTTTCGACACTAGGTATATCTATGTACATGCAAACGTACGAGATGTATAGAAACTCACAATCAGTCACACACAGCATGAAATATTCTAATAATATTGCAGCAATATTCTAGCATTCCAGTTATATTTCGAGAATCTTGCTGGAATATTCTGCGTTGGCCAGGTATATGTTCTGTATTTTTATTATATGATAGTTGAAAGATAGATTTAAGCAAACTTCTAATTCAAAATTAATTTTGATGTAACATGGAAATTCAATAGATGGCTGATCAATATAACTGTAATGAGCCTGCTTCAATATCGAGCACAGTAAAACAGCAAAAACCAAGTTAAAGGTAAAAACAATATTAATCAACTCCAACAATAAGGAATCAAAACAAATTGCGTTTCGAATTTGTATCCTGATCAAGTTGATTTTTAAATAAAAAAAATATCATTTATATATTTCACATATATTTTAGATTTTCTCACAAAATCCTACATCCTGTATAAAAAGCTCTATTTTTAAAAAGTATAAAGCTAAACTAAATTGATGTAGATAAACTCGTCTTTGAACCTGTCAATCTCCTATGATAAAAGATAATGAAAAGCAAACAAAAATCCTTAAATTTATTGTGTCATATCATTAGAAAGCTTACATAAAAACACAAGTTAGTTGAACTCGTTTCTCTCTCTGGGTCAGTGACACAGTATTACGTTCTGGATTCTGACGTAACCCATGAATGAAAACGGGCGAAAAACTGTACCTTCTTTTTTATTTTACGTGCGCAACATTGCGTGACAAAGCGTGACGCTCGCATGACGCAAGGATAATATCTTTATCCTTTGTGCTGCAATGTTCTCACGCCGTTTTACTCATAACATTTACTCTGAGATAAGTATGCGGATCTTATAATCGCGTGAATACAGTAGTAATAATATTATTTGGTGTATAGTAAAGTAAACAACAGTCGCATTTTTGAGCTTAGGAATTTGGGTGGGTCTACCAACAGTGAATCGTTTCCTGTCCTTGATTTTCTCAGAAGGAAAAGAACAAGAAGAATTCTTCTTTTGTCCAGAGCAGGTCATAAAGAAGCCAAACCTATAGAAAACTAAATCTGTAGATTTCTCCTGTCTGTTCTTTGACAGAAAAGTTTTTCTACTAGAAGATTCGAGTTATAGTTTATTGTAATATTTAAGTGATTAATGAATTTAATTTGACAATTTATATGATTTATTTATCTCGGAAATATTATGACATCAATATACCAAACTAATATTCTGCAAATATTTTACATTATTAATTAATCATTTAAAATTAATGAAATACAATTACAACGTGCACGAAGTCTCGGTTTATTTGCAATTAATGAATATTTAAGCGAAAACCGATAATATATATTACAACAATAGAATACATCATTATTATAAGAATATGAATCATTACATAATTAATTATTTTTGTTATTGTATTACGCAAATTAGTGTGCTAATTTCATCCTGCGCATTCAAATCATTCATGATCGTCGTATGCCGTTAAGCACGTGCTCTAAATATAGAACTAATGAAATCTACACCTTTTCTCTGATTAATTATTCTCGTTAAATCTATATTTAACAGATTACCGCTTAGGCTATCGAAGACTGAGTAACGGATAGAGACACCTCGGCGAGATATCGTGTTGGTATATCATCGTTCTCGAGTAACGTCAGCAGGATAACGCTATCTGCCTATCGCGTTGAGAAAGCGTCGAGACGCTAAAGTAACAGCCCAGCTGTTTGAGTCATCTCGTAGAAAAATCGCGTCCGAGTAACATCACCTCGTTATCTTCTGTCCAGGTAGGACTTTACCAAGCACGCAGTTCGGATGAATCAGCAAGCTGTTCCGCGAAAAAGGATCTTTAACTCTGGTAGCACCAAGAAGGGGCCATAAAAGTTTCAAAGACCAAGGAATTCAAACCGGTTGAGCTCGGCCAATTCAATTTTCGATGCTGCTCGAACAAAATAATCTTTTTATTCATTCGTGACATTATTGACGGACATATTTTTTTTTGCGTCTCACAAAAATTGAATGTTCCACGCGAAACGATTTCTTTAATTATTATATACGATATATAATGTTTTCCTTGCTGAGTCCGATACACTCGGGAAAAAGCTGGCGATAAATTACAATCTTAATTTGAAATAATTTCAACGTTCCTTGTAAAATCGTATAATTTTCGTCTGAGCGGCTTTTAGCCTCTCTTTACACGACACGTAACTAGCACCGTAATACAATTGTGCACGATTGGTACAATATTGATACCAGATAAGACAGTGATATATCTATTAATTGCGAAAAACGCAGATAAGGTAAATTATATCCTACCGTGCAATCATTCTGATGATCTTATTAGTTCGTTTAAAGATTTTTATTATTGATATACGTAATCTGATCCGAGAGATAAAAATCATAATATTACGATTATTGAATTTACAATCGATATTACACATGTAGCGATATTAATATCGCTACGTGTGATCCCACACATGTTTGCGACTGAAACACGATGTTTAACCTAGGAACAGTCACTTGGGACTTTTATACCTAAACAAGAAAATAGAGTCACAGAAATTTTCTTCAGTAATCGAGAATATCTTTTTGATTATTTTATTATTTTTTTCTAAAATATTGAGTATATTTTTATACATAATAATGTCTAATATTAATAAATTGTAGAACAATCAATAATATCCAATATATAATTAATAATAGTGGAGTGTAAAAATGACTCCAAGTAATTGTTTATGCAGAAAAATCTAAGTGAATATTTCCAAGTTAAGAAACATCCTGATTACGTTTTTTAATTGATATTGATTTAAATTCGCTTTGATCTCTTTTTTTTAAGAAGAATTCCACTATTAATATTTGATATTATTATTTCGAATCACTATTACGATATTTTTTTGTTTATGGTTTGAAAGTCATCTATTTATCAACGTATTTTATTATAAATTTACAGATAGTGAATCCCAGAAAGTGATCAGTCATTATATTTTATATAATTCAACAAATTGTGTATATAAATCGTGACCTCACGGAAAAAATTTATATGATAAAATATTTTAATTGTGTAGATATGATATTTATGGTCACCTTATATATGGTTCAGTGCAGATAAAACTCGATGAAATTTGTCTGATAAAGTCGCTAAATTTTATTATAGATATTTTATTATAAACATAATAATAATTTATTATTTCGCATTTTAAAAGAAACTAATAATTATAAGCTCTTTTATACTTGTCACAAAGCTCATGTACTCAAGGACGGTCCTGTGGCGCAACGGATAACGCGTCTGACTACGGATCAGAAGATTCCAGGTTCGAATCCTGGCAGGATCGTGGAAATTTTTTTTTTGTGTGACTCGAATTTTATTCAATTTTATTTTGAAGAGATCAACGTGAATTTTTATTTTCATTGAAACGTAACTAATTCCAAAAAAGATCTATTTATTATATTAAAACAAATGCATTCTAAAGAGATGTTTTGAATAATAAGATTTGTGACAAGATTTTTTTTTATTCGTCTCTATTATTCATGTACTTGTAATAATGTAATTTTTAATTGAAAATTATGTGAATATATATTATATAATTTATATTAATAATATATATTAATAATTAATAATAATATACGAAAATGATTGTCCAAGATTTTAATCATACTTATCAAGAGAAAAATATTCTTATGTCAGTATACATCTCCATGTATATACTTATACAGAAATTATTATTCTATCTCTGTTTATTAACTTCATATCCTTATCATTACTGTCTTTCTGTTAGAAATTGGCTGAGGAAGGTTAAGAAAGATCCTATAGCATTTGTTCTTGTTTCATATTTAGAGTCATGGTCGCGCATATTTCCATCGTTATCGGGAGCATAACGCGTGTAAAAGAATATCTTAATCAACGTCGCGCCCAGCACTAATTGCTGTCGCGTGTACTCGATGGGTCAAATAAATTAACCCATCGCCGTTGATTCCTCGTTGTATGCGAGAGCCGATGGTAAGGCGCGCGTAAGCCGAGAAGGGCCATCAAGAACGACAAGAATCCGGCGGCTATTTCGACGTGTGTAACACGCCTTCGTGTCTATGCCTTCGTCTTAATAAAAAGATGTGCTTCTGAGCTTCGAACCTGATTTAAAACTAGACGAATGTTACATGCGAGATGTAGAAAGAAATAATAAGTTAATATTGATATATTTTTCTAACAATTTGCAATCTAACATTTTGCAATCTTTTCCATATAAAGTTTGTATATTTTAAATTATTTTTTTATACTCATTTGTCAAAATAACTAATTATTTTGTCTTATCATGGATGATTATAATTATTTTGTTACTTAATTTTTTTCTTGAGGAATTATAATACTATCATCATCGTGATTATTGAATCACTAGATGAATTTCAGAAATATCTTAATTTGTTTAAAAATATAAATTTATATGATGCTGTAAAGTTATGAGTTTTAGCTTTAGATTAATTCTTGATTAAATTAGAAGTAAAAAACTTTAATAAATTAAAATCAATATCGCTTTTCCCCTTTTTTTTATGTTTATTCTCGCGAAAAGATTAAAATTACGCATTTGATGGAAACTAATTTTGTGGTTTTTATAAGCTAAGTTTATACTTAACGTACTTCGTCTTTTACAGCTTCCATTCCATTTCCTGTGATTAAATTTCGAAGACGAGCTGGAGGATCTCTCATCCGTGACTTTACAGTGTTAATCTAATCAATATTTATGATACGACAACCATGGCCACCAGACCCTTTCAAAATTTGAGGTCAGTGATCTTCTTGGTATTTCGATATACATGAGAATTGGTTTGTCTTGAAAAAGAAGTTGCGGTAGCTAAGTGAAGCCGAATTCTTGTAAACGTTATCCTTACATTTCTACCCAGTTATACTAATACATTGTATAATAAAATAACTTTATCGATTATTTCTTCATCTTGACATGTATACATTTTATAAAATTGTGCGAATGTCGCAATATTCATTTTTACAAATCTGATATATGAAAGAAAAATTTTTAGTAATAAGTGAAAAGTAAAGTAAATCTCATTGCCGGTTTTATTTCTTTTTTTTTAAATCTATATTATATTTAATATATAAATATTATTTACAATTATATGTAATATTTACAATTTGATCTTTTAAATACAGGACGATAAATGTTTCTACTCGCTAAAAATCTATTTTTTTATAATCCCTTCTCTCAATACTCTTCTGCTGGAATACGGTACTTTTCTCTATTCGAGAAGACTTCTTGAAATTCCCAAATGGATAGGTTTTGTTTGAAATTATTAGTTTTCGAAATGTGGTATTTTGGCAATGCGACACCAAACCGTTGCGACGCCGGCCGGTCGGTCGGTCGGTCGAGCATTTCTATGAATCAGCTCGAGAATTTTTGACTGCGACGGGTTTCTCTTACCTGCGGCCTGCGGGTAGGCGTCGACGACGCGGCACGATTCTCGATACATCAGCTGGTGCGGGTACCTGTAACTTCTCCCTTCTCTTCTCTCTTTTTCTCTCAAACGGAGGGCGAGCGACGTGCGTGAGGATCGGACGGAGAGAATGATTAAGAGAGAAAGAAAGGAGAGAGGGCCGGTTTTTCTGGTTTTCCACCTCCGCAACCTCGTGGTCTCTCCTGTAGTCTTCTCTCGTTACCTTCGCACAATGAGATGCGTATGCATCTTCACGTGACCATCCGGTAGACGAATAATAATTATAATAATAATTATTTTTACATGTATATATAATATATTTATATATGTATATATAATCAAAAAGATGAAAAATTGTAATAGTAATTACATAGTGTTTCGATGCATATCTTAACATTATTCCGCTGTTTGTTATCTTCGGTACAACTGTATAATAGCAAATTTATCATATTATCATAGATATTTTAGACATACAACTTCTCAACATATGTTTGTTATGTGTATATATTTTAAATACGAATAATTAATATTTTAAAACATTAGAAAGAGATTTAAAACATAAGTTTTAGGATTTAAAAAATGATATACTTATTTTTATTCATATGAGGATAATTTCATTATTTATTTTATTCATTTGTTTTATAATACATAGAAAATACACAACAGTTTGTTTTTACGATAAATAAAAAATCGAAAAAGAAACTTAAAAATATTATATAATAGTAAGAAAAAACTTGCGTCGTATATGATCTATTACCAGTATACTGGTTATAAATTATGAATCTAGAATGAGTAACTACATTTATGCATGGCTTTTAAATGTTAAAAATATGAGTGCAAATCTTGTATCGCATTTAAATATCTAAAGGATAAGTATGAATATTTAAAAATGATAAATATAACAAGTCATTACTAATATCTCGTAAAAATTCCATAAAATGTAATATTCTTTTATACATTTATGTATATACATATGTATAGTTATTTATTTAAATATGTTTAGTCTAAACACATACTGCGATAAAATATATAAATTTTATTCTTTACCGCTTTACCGTTTTCTCATATAAAACTTTGAAAGGAATATGATTATAAAAATATAAATGTAGAATAAACAAAATAAAATGTCGGAATAATTTTTTCATTGAAAACTCATTTTTCGGGAAATTTGATGTGTCTTAAGTCGGTATTCATAGTTCATTCTTATTTTAAGATCGTTCTAAAATGTTAATATATCACTATGTGATTCATTTATAATATCTTAATTGTACTTGATTTTTTAATATAAGAACGGAGTATGAATACTGTTTTGCCTTGTGACTTTGTTTATTTCATTGAATATAACAGAGCTAACTGTAACATTATAATCCATTTGTCTTGATATAGCGGCGCGATAAATCATCAACGACCTCGCGTGCTCTGTAACTCATACATTTTTCTTGCATAATAAGTTATTGGGAAAAAAACCATTTATCTTGTAAGAAAAATACTTTTTTTACAGCGACTTGTATTTATATTTCAAAAATTGATTTCAACATAATTTAAATTATATAGAATTGTAGAAAAATGTAATTTAAAATACGTAAAAAAAAAGTTATCTATGTATCATTACGATAATGCAAGGAAATTGGCATGCTTCGTGTGAACGTATCTAACCTTCGTATCCCCTTCACGTCACACTAACGTATTTGAAGCCGTAGTACTCGTGTGTACACACATTGACAGACAAATATATGAAAGTGCAGAGTATTGTATATCAAGGAAAATGAACAGCACATAGTTTCGAACGAGCATTGCTCTGGATAACAACTAAGCAGTCACTCGCTTATCATTTGCTGACTGGCTGATCGAAGATGGCCACATCCGTAAGTAATCTCGCGAACCCCGCGTTATCACACTCCTTAAAAATTACACTCCTTAAAAATTATTTGATAATTTGCTCGATTTCGAAGGAGAAAGAGCGTCTGTACACCCCGAGCGAATGGAGCAAACGGTATAAATCTGAGGAGCTGCTCGAGCGATTCTTTAAATTTTGCGAGGAAGGTAAGACGGATGCCGTAAGTCCTTCCCAACGGGAATCGGTGCAGTTGTAATAAATCTTAATCCCCGCGAGCCTCCTTGAGCCCTTTCCGATCCGATGTTCGTTAGACGCCGCGAGAAAGGCGTGTCCGATGTGTCGTGCGATCGCTGAAGGCAATTTTTCTTGTCGCAGTTACGGAAAAGATTCGGAAAACTGTCAAGTGCGAACTCGATGTGCCATACGGACCTACAGAGCTCACAAAATATGATATATACGGCACTGATTTACCGAAAGGTATGTACAAATATAATAACGAGATTGATGGAAGATAATTTTCATGAATATCAAGTTTCTCGAGCAATATCTAATTTCTCAGCAAAAAGTTACTTAGACTTTCTATTTCATTTTATTTAAATCTCTTGATTTTATCAATCATGTTTTTCTCTTAAAATAAAGAAGAAAGAAACTAAAGGAATAAAATTTACGCTTGAAAATCGAAAATTTTATCTAGAGATTTGTCCTGGAGAGTGTGTTTTCGATAAACAAGTTGAAATTTACTTCCAAGGTCGGAAGCTTTTACTTGCAAATTATATCTATGCAGTATTTAGTCTGACTTGAATCACTTATTTCTTCGATAAACTAACAAGATAATGCGCAAACAGCATTTTGTTCGTTTAAAATTGAAATAATGTACATGAATTTCAAGGAAACTATTTTTGGACATTTATAATATTTCTTCATATTCCATCCTCCAAGTCTGCTCTTTTCAATTTACGATCTGCAAGCTGTTAAATTGCATTACTTTCTAATGATAGTATTTTTTTCTCAAGGTACCTTTTCACGCTAATGCTTGACGCATTTTCAGTGTCAAAAGACGTCACGTAACCAATAATGACGAATTAATATCTTTATTTTTGGTCACGTGAAGTCTTTTGATGCTGAAAATGAGCGTGAAAAGGTACCTTTACTCATCATCATTAAAACAATTATGTATTTCAGATGCTCCGATATTTGTGTTTATCCATGGAGGTTACTGGCAAGAATTCAGCAAGAATCTCACTGGGTTCTCGGTGCCCGTACTTGTTAAGAATAGTATCAAAGTAATATCAGTTGGATACGATCTGTGTCCGAATGGTGAGATAGTACAAAATTCTGATTTATGTCGCCGTCTTTTTTGTTTTTAATTATTTATTAGTTTACATTTACGCTTGAACATTTATAAAATCATTTAAACACGTTAACGGCTTGGAAATGGAAATTTATAAAAATGCTTGAGAATTTTACAATTTATCATTATACTAGAAACTCAGATTAAAAAAGATTATCTTATTAAAATAATATGAATTATATTGTTTTCTTATATTTCAGTCAAACTTGGAGATATAGTAGCAGAGATAAAATCAGCGGTTGAACAAATATTAAAATATGCGGCTGAATCAGGCTCCAAGTACGTCATATTTAATATCTTAATTTTTTACTCGTACACTCGTAGAAAATTCTTTGAACAAACAACTTGTTTATACAAACATATATAATGTACATAGACACGTGTGCATCGCTGGACATAGTGCCGGAGCGCATTTAGCCGCATGTCTATTGCACGACGATGATTGGATGAATCGCTTGAGAGAGCAAGGCTATTTTGCATTATTAAAGGAAATCATACTGTTAGGCGGCATTTATGATTTAAAACCTATAGTTGATGTCAGTGCTGCAGTAGCTCTTAAACTAACTGAGTAAGCACTTAATTTTTCTCAATGGAATATATTACTCGGATATAATTTTATATACATAGTTTATAATTTATATTATTGTTTTCAGTGAAGAAATTAAAGCATTTAGTATTGTTGATCTTGAAGCAAAAGGCCGTCGTATCAGTGGCTTGAAAGTTATCGTAGTCGTAGGTGACTGCGATTCTCTAGCATTTGTGGATGAAGCGCGTAAATACGCCCAGGTAGATACTTGTTTAAATATTGAGTCTATTTTTATAGCTGTTTTGAGTTGTACATTCTCTCTACTTAAAATAAAATAGGCATATATTTGAAATTTAGCAAAAGCGAGAAATTCTAGTATAATAGTAAAGTAATAAAAAAAAAATCTATTTTGTGTGTGTATTGATTGTCAT
Organism: Tetramorium alpestre; assembly: GCA_021460005.1. NCBI lineage: Eukaryota > Metazoa > Arthropoda > Insecta > Hymenoptera > Formicidae > Tetramorium > Tetramorium alpestre. The sequence goes on along the minus strand of JAJVSH010000336.1, from coordinate 42,235 downwards.
TGCGCAAATTTGTATTGAACTGAGATTTATATTATGTTTTAGAAACTGATTACTATTGTGGATAATGTGGAATACATTTTACTTCAAGATATCGATCATTTTAACCTAGTGGAGAAACTTCCGGATTCGGACTATGAGCTCGCTAAATTGATATTGAACTGTTTCCAGCCGGATGTGAACGTTCATTAAATGAATATGTGAAACGTTAAAGGATTACTTGTTTTAAGGACTATTTGTTTTAAGGCACTATATATTCATTATAAAATACAATTCAGATTTGCGAAAAAAGATTTATTAAGTTTATTAATTAATGTATTATATTAATATGAGTCTTTATGTATTTAACTTATAACTAGAAATATTTCGTATAGACATGTTAAATATATATGTAACATCAAGATTGACCTTGATCACCTTGTCAAATTGATCAAGTCGATATTGTTTCTTGTGTAACAATGATCTAAAAGGACAGTCCCTGCTATATGTTTGAGTCATTTGGATTTTGTTGTCGGTGTCGATGAACTCACATCCGTTTGCTTGGAAACCGATTGCACTGGCGATTTCTTGGATATGATTATCGAGTTCTTAGGTATAAAGTGCAATATTGTTTCTTTCCCTTTCAAAGATACGTCATTTTTTACAGCAATGGTACTCGTGTTTTGCAATTGACTTTGTTGACTGGTACTTTGAATTGGCAGTCGGATTATCGTAGGCCCATGTATGTCACGTACAGGTGCTATAATTCGTCCCGTTCGCGTATTCACTTTCAAGTAATTATTAGTAATATTTTGAACGCTGATTATATTGCTGTTTGTCGGTATAACCAGTGTTGACGTTTGACGTTTTACGGGAACTACAGGAACTATTTTTCCAAGTTGTACAGTGCACTTGGTAATAACAGGCGGTGATTTGGCTATCCCTTCATTAGTTAAATCAACTATTTCTTTAACCTGATTTGATTCCTTTGATGCTTTTTCTTGGGTGGTCTTATCTACTTTGTGCTGGCTGTCCTCCCAAGTTGTAGGAGGTTTAGCGAATGAACGTAATCGCAATACAGGCTTCTTTTCTTCTTCATGCTGTTCATCGTTTGACATATTCTCGATTGATCCACCTATCACATTTTCTATTGTCATTTCTGTTTTATTCGCTATTACTTCTGCTACATTTTCCGCTTTTGTTATATCTCCTGTTATTAGTTCTGTTGCATCCTCTGTTGTCAATTCTGCTGTATCTCTAGTTATCAATTCTACTGTATCTCTAGTTATCAGTTCTGTTGCATTTTCGGTTATCAGCTCTGCTGCATCTCCGGTTATCAATTCTGCTGCATCTCCGGTTATGAGCTTTGTCGTAAACCTGGTTATTGTATCTGTTGCATCATTTGTTACCTTTTTTGTTGCAGGATCTGTTATCGTTTTGGATACTTCAATTGCTTCCACCTCTGCTAGATCCTCTATAACATACATAAGATATACATAGTCATATAAATAAATATATGACTCCTCTATTTTTATTTATGTTATATATCTTCACTTAATAGATATATTACTTGTACAGTTTGTTGTAGAACACGCTGGTGAGTCCTCTTGCATTTTGGCGCCCATAACGTTCTTTAAAATAATATTACTATTATAAGGTTTATATGTTGTCTTCATGTTAACTATTTTAACTTCATTCTTCGATTTTGCCATATCATTTTCTCTTAAAACTTTTATTGTGACCGTTTTACATTTCATTTGTGAGGTTGCTATAGCTTTATTTGAAATATCCTTATCCATTACATCTACATTGATGTGATCTACATTAACCATACTTATATTAGATTCACTTTTTTTCAAAGGTAATCTTTTTTCTTTAATTGTTTCATCTATGTCTTCTTCATTACCACTATCTTTCTCGCTTGTCATAGATAAGTTTTCTTCAATCTTAGCCTCATCATTTATAATACTTTCTTTTTCTTCTTCTTCCTCATCTTCCTCTTCCTCTTCGTTTTCACCTTCGTCTTCATCCTCCTCCTCCGAAAGAGATTCTTCACTACTTTGGTTTTTTCTTTCTAGTTGTTTCCGATAATATTTTTCGAATACGGCAGCTAATCGTTTTTCACCCTCACTACGATTATCAGCTAATTTTTTCGCTAAATTTTTATCTTTTAGAGCTGGATCTTCTGTATTTTCAAGATATAAAGAAAAGGTGTCCCAATAATCGTTGCGCCTTACACGTTGCAAGTGTTCTCCAAGTTCTTTGAAAGCATTCTCTGCTGCAATATATATATATACATATCAATAATATATAACAGATATGTGCAAACTTAACATACATTACATATTACATGTAATATATATATATATATATGTAATATATATATATAATATATATATATATATATATATATATATATGTAATATATATATAATATATATATATATATATGTAATATATATATATATATATAAATTAACATATATAACATATCTAATACATATGCATGCAATATGCACAGCAAAATATATTGCACAAATAAAAATATTCATAAACAAACTTAAAATTGATATATATCTTACCAATTCGTTTTCGTCTATCTTCATCTAAACCTAAATTTTTTCTCTCATTACACCTATTAACACATTCGAAGATGTCTCTGTAATCCGGGAATATTAAATTATTTATAAGAGCTCCTGCCCTTTTCATTTGATTTCGTCGAGTGATTTTAGAATTAATAAAATTTGTTATTGCTTGATCTATAACAGCAATCCGGGTTACGTTTAAATGTTTAGGACGCAGATATACACGTCCTGCATCAGGATTTTCTCCTGTTAACTCACAAAATTTCCTATACAATTCCACCATTTTCTGCTTATACCTCTCGACTTTTATATAATTACTATCATTCTCCTCATTAAAATCAACTTCCTCTTCATCCAATTTTTTAATTCTTGCCTCACATTTTTCCATAGTGCGCAATACTTTCTTAATCATTCTATTTGTCTCATGTGCATTCTCCTCAGCGTCATCAGCCTCATTATTATCATCATCATAACTCACTTCTACTCTATTATTAGCTGATATTTTGTTTGTAGCATAGGAAGTAGAAGGAACTGCGTCATAAATTTCATTACTTTGCAATACCTGAGGCTTCTTCCTAGCTCTTTTCTTCATCTCGTTCATTACTTCCTCTATATGCACATATATTTGCTTGCTGTCACTCGCAATAGCTTCGCGCTTTTCATTTAAATATCTGACAAAATGTTCCGAGCTAGCGTAAGTTGGATCCAAATTTTCATAACGTCTTTTCAACTTATCAATAATCTTATTCATATCCGTTCTATCGTACTTTGGACATTTTTGCAGACACAAGCTTATAAACAGAGGAAAGACATCTTGCGAAATATACGATATCTTCTTTTTCTCCTTCACAATCAATTGCTTTTCTATTGCTACTTCCTGCTTCTTGTTTGGTTGTGTATTACAATCAGATTTAACAAGGTTAACTTTAGTTACATACAAAGAACATAAGCCAGATACAGGTTTATTTTTCACCTTAGGTGTGTTTTGATCAAAATTTAACCTTTTCTTTTTTTCCAATATATTTATGTCATCCTCTGTTTGCAATTTTTTTCGTTTTAAACTATTCTGTTCAGTTTTTTCATTATCGCTGACTGAACTCTCCGTTTTTCCAAGAACGGATACACTCTCTGTAGAATTGGTCAAAAATTTGTCCGTCTTGTTTTCCTACAATAATAAATTTTTTAATTAGCATTTAAATTCTAAGATAATTTTATTATCCTACAATAATTCCTCATTCTCTTTTGCTTTCAAATTAACCAAGTTGTCATTCTTCTAAAACTGATTTAAAGAGATTGGGGGTAGTGAACTTTATTAGAATTTTAACAAACCTTTTGTGAATCCGATTCGTCATCAGAAGAGATACATATGACCTCCATTTCCAATATCACGTTCGAAATTATAAATAAATGCTACCGCCAATCAAGCCTGCACCTGGAGCTTAACGTTTCCCGAATTATCTTGTGCGACCTCCTGTCAAACAGCAACATATTGATAATGTACGAAAAATTTTTACCGATCACAAAGAATACTGCGACTTCGATAGGTAACTATTCACATCTGTACAATGATATATATGTTCATCTAATCGAGAAGACATTTGACGCTTCACTACTTTTTGCTATCGTGCGTAACTCGCGAAACGTTCGAAAAAGGACCGTGCACGAACACATATTTTTTGGTTTCTTGGAAATAGTAACTTTAAGGAAAGCATGGGCGCGCCGAGAGTTTTATCCGCGAAGGCAGAAAGGCAGCTTCTGTTACTTACCTAGCTTCTAATTATTTCGCTGGCCTCGTGGATGATTCGTTGAATGCGGAAACAAGTATGTAAGTTCACATCTCGATGGAAACTTGATACTGTGTTAAGTGTTACGGAATAATTGCTATCTGAACGGCTCTTTAGTCTCAGTTTTTATGATGATATGAAAAATGAAGAGCAAAAATTACATAGAAATTTTATGGTACTTTCGTCTGCGCAATACTCGAATTACGAAGATTGGAATGTTTACTAATGTCCGTATATGTAATATTATTGGTTAATCATTAGGGATATTTGATCGTCAGGAATGGCAATCGTACATCAGAAAACAATTGAGAGCTTTAGTTGTATAGGCAATACAAAAAAAAAAGAGCAAAAGCATATAAAGGCTTATTCAAACGGTATGCATACACAATGACGAATCACTTTATGAAAAAACAGCAATATGGCGTCTTTCATTTACAGATATATGATTGGTTCATGTCTTGATGACGTAATTGTCTGAACAAGCCTTCAAAAACGAAAGTATCAGTAGAGTACGCTAGTATCGGTAGTATCCATTGCGCAATATCCACGCAACAGTCTATTGCGCATGCGTATGAAGTGTTTTTTTTTTGTGCATGCTGCCAACACACTCTACTGCTGCGTTCGATTTCTCTCGATAAAGTTAAGAAGACTTCATTCACGCGTTTTAGCTGCGGCAACGCATGCGGCAGTGTGCGTCGACCAATCAAAAACTTTACTCAAGGCTTCTGATTGGTCGACGCACACTACCGCATGCGTTGCCGCAGCTGAAACGCGTGAATGGAGTCTTAGCTTAAAACTGAGTGTATTATAGCGTATGTGATGTAAATTATAGATGGCCAGTATTTAAAATCTATTGGCTCCTGCACATAAGACGCGGTAAAGCTAAGGGTGCATCCCGATGGATAGAGAAACAGCCATGGAAGTAGGAATATCAGAAGGAAGCATAAGATTCTTTTCTAGACGAGGTATAAACTGAGACGGGTATAAACTGAGAGGTAAGGAGAAATCGGTCGACGATCATATTGGAAAGAGAATGATAACCTCTGAACTTCAGAGGTCACGCGTCGCGTTATGACACGCGTCACGAATTTAACCAATCATAACTTTTAATCTTATTGCGTCATTTGCGACAGAAAAAAATTAAAGGTGTTGATTGGATAAACTCGTGACACGCGTCATGACGCGCGCGTGACGCCCTCGGTGGGAACTCACCCTTACGGAATTTTATGTGTGATGGCCTTAATGGAAAGGAAACTAGATAGAGGGCTAACCAATCAGAGTGATTCCATTCCGCTTTTTCTTAAGCCTGTTCTCCAATCGGTATGTTGCTGTCGGATGTCGTATCGTAAGGTTGCAACCAATCATAATCAAGCCTCATGAGAATGGTTTGATTGTAATTGGTTATGGTCTTACGATACGACATTCGACAGCAACATACGACTGATTGTAGAACAAGCTTTAGCTGAGTTCTCCATGGCACCCTAGATAGCTTCTCCGAACGCACCCTAGATACACCTATTGGAGAAGCTCGAACTGGATATTAGATTTTACAAAATTCCCTAGCAGATACGACACGCCTGAATCCACCATTACGATTTGCATTTCAGCTCATGGACGATTGATTCTTTCCGGTTGTAGATCACACGAGGCACAATGGGTACGTTATAAAATTTTCAAATATTATCGTAATTAAGAATTTGTGATTTAAAAAAGTGTAAATATTTCGACGAAAACTCTGCCCATATATTTTGCTCAATATTTTCTCTTCTACGCGTCTTTATAAATGTACAAATCCTATATTTTCTCATGTGGTCACGTAGCGTGCCAAGAGCAACGTGTAGCAATATTGTTAGACCATGTCAATATAAATAATATTATGGTATTAATATAATAATTAAATCTTGCGTTTGAATATGTAGAGATATTTTTGACATTTCTTCATATACAAGGATTGTATTTTAATTTCCGGGAAAATACAGTACAGAATATAACCTAGTTACTCACTTTCTTACTTGTTACTCACATTGTTGCACCGCCGTTCGGAGTGATAACCTAAAAAAAAATTTTTATGTTATAGGTAAACCCAGAGGTCTTCGTACTGCGCGTAAGCACGTGAATCACAGACGCGAGCAGCGTTGGAATGATAAGGACTATAAAAAGGCACATTTGGGAACTAGATGGAAGGCCAATCCTTTTGGTGGTGCCTCCCATGCTAAAGGCATCGTCTTAGAAAAAGTGTAAGCAATAACACGCAGATAATTTTAACATTTACATTTAATTTGTTATGTTAACTTATTGTCTCATTATTTAATAGAGGAGTAGAAGCCAAACAGCCAAACTCTGCCATTCGTAAGTGCGTCAGGGTACAACTGATAAAGAATGGAAAGAAGATTACAGCCTTTGTGCCGAGGGACGGTTGTCTCAACAACATCGAGGAGAACGATGAAGTTTTAGTGGCAGGCTTCGGTCGTAAAGGTCATGCCGTCGGTGATATCCCTGGAGTGCGATTCAAGGTGGTGAAAGTTGCAAACGTTTCTCTACTTGCTCTTTACAAAGAGAAGAAGGAGCGACCTAGATCTTAAATTATCAATCTCCAGCAATGTATCGACAAATATAAACACATAAGTTAAAAACCTATGTAATCGTTTTATTTCAATCTCGTTGTCAAAACATTTCCTTCTATATTAGTAACATTGATGATGTGTGGTACAATTATATAAATATATAATTCTATTCTTTTGTACATGAATCTTTAGAACGTTATACATTACACTAAATTATGGGGCTGCATACCCGAATATACATATAAGATTATTCAACACTATTGCTCATCAGATTCCCGAGTTCTTCATTGTAAATGACTATATCTTCTATAATTTCGTTTAAAGGTGCAACAGTCTTCGGTAATCCTTTCGCTAATTTTATGTTAGATATCTCTTCTTTTGCTTGCAGTACCTACAAGTATAATTAAAAATACATTTTAATATTTATGAAAGTTTTGCAGTAAATAAACTTGTGGATAAAATCTTACCTTTCTCAAAGAAGAAAACTCAGAGCATATACTTTTAATATTCGAACAAATAGAATCCGAGATATCTTTGTTTAAACTCCTAACTGTTACTGGCCAGGATGAAACTGTACAAAACGCTTCTACAAACTTTTCTTTCTCCTTGTCGAACAGAGTATCATGTTTTTCATTAACCAGTCTATCATCAGTCTGTATTAATTTTTATATAAAATATCAGTAATTTGTATATCATCTCATTTATAATTTCATTAATATAACATTAACACATACCTCTGTGTATAAGCCTTCAGGCAAGTTAATTTTGTTTTCTTCACAATCATTATTCAACATATGTTTCTCACTTTCTTCAAAATATTTATTAGCTTCTGCATAACTTATTTTTGGTTTAGCGACAGAAAGAGAGGAAGTCTGATCAGCATCTTCGATGCATAACTAAAAACATGTACCAATATATTTCAATAAAATATGGTCTTATGAAAATGATATATTCAACACTATATCTTATCGTATACCTTAATAATATCCGTAAGCGTCCCTTCTGTCTCGTTTGTACTTGCGAAAGGTTCTACATATATCTTTCTCATAAAGTCCAGCAGTAGTCTTAAAGTTGACAACTGCTCCTTCAAGGAACATTTACCCTAAGAAAATATTAAACATATTGATATATAATGTTAACATAACTATCATAATATACAGCATAATTGGATAAAATATTTTATGAACAAACCAGTAATACATCCTTGTTATTGCAGATTCCAATCTGAGAGTAATATTCAAATAACTGATCTAAAAAGACATATACCTTTCAGTGCATTATATTTTTTTAAATACCAGGTTTTATTTACTGCACATATAAATTCACTGCAGGATGACAATTAAAAATATTTTCAATTTAGCTGTTGAATATGTGTGCAGCAGCAAACTGTACACTGGACAAATTAGTGATACCTTCCAAAGCAACATTCTTCAGCTTTCCCAACTGGGCGACAATCGACGGTGATTTCTCCGTCAGGAGCCAAGAAAGTAAAGAAATCCGGTTTTCGCCGCTGAGAATCGTTGCCTCCAGGTCTTTCGACTCCGCGTTAGTAATGTGTGGATACCGTAAATGTAACAAGGTGTCGTATATGCTTGTCATAACATCGTCCGCGTCATTCATAGTAATAAATTATGAGATAAAAAAAACCTCGGAGAACTTAACGTCGATCGTAGAGGGAAGTTTAATTTTGCAATGTCTCGATTTAGATGTTCATTTTTCGGTTAATTTGCAGAAATTTCGGTGGACAGAGCAATACTGTATGTCAAAAAACGATGTTTGAAGTTTCAAACAATGAACGTGGATGCCAAAGTAGGTAAGATGACAAAGTCGCGCGACTCAAGGTACCTTTTCATGTTGACGCTCGACCCATTTCAGCGACAAAGAACGTCACGTGACCTATAACGTCGCGCGTTTATCGGCACATTTTGGTCACGTGATATCTTGTCGCTGAAATAGAGGCAAGCATAAAAAAGATACCTTTATGGCTACGTTCTAACATTCATTGTCAGTACTGAAAAATTATAGTTCACATAAAAATGATACATAGCATGAAATAATGTAAAAAGGCATTTAAAATAATAATTGCATTTTCTAACACATTTAATTTATTTTCACATATAACAAATTTTATCCTACACGTTTATTGTTCACGTCGAAGAAAAATTGTAATGACTTTAACATAACAGACAGAAAAAACGCTGCCGATACATATTGACATCTTTAATCGAATGCATCTGCAGCAAGATTAATATATTACTATGTATCATACATTAGTGGAAATTGATAAAGAGAAAAAGAAATTATATCAAGATAAGACAAGACACTACATAGAAACGATCAATTTATAATTACATTTTATCACGATTCTATTTATAAAAACTTAAAGAGTTAAGGAATTGAAAGTTTCAAAAAGTTTAATACTGTAGCCTCAATTAAAGATGGATATTCAATAAAGAGTTGCGTCAATTGTAGAACAAGGATTGTATCTTAAGTATATATTCATAATTTAAAAAACCAAAGATTTTACAAAATGTTTTTTATTAAATATACCATATTATATTAATACTTTAAAGTTTAATGAGAATACATTGTTCAGAGAAAAATAATCATTTATATTAACTTATTAATAGTGAGAAAAAAAATTATTTCTAATATGTACAGAGAGAAAAATAAACGTAACATGTTTAGAAATTATGCATTATATTAAATATAAATGTAGGTTGTAATTTTCAAATTAAATCTTAGTTTTTTAAGGGCAACGCATAATTTAGGTAGCTTTAAAGAAATCCTCTGAACTGGTTGTATAAATGTGTCCTTCGCAAAGAAGAAAGTCTAATACCTCGTCTATACGAGATATAATATGTTTAGGTACTTGTGCCAAAATATCTCGTTTCTCAATTCCACATTCAGATTCATTCGCTGATCGAATAATGTCGAGAACTGCCACTTGCTCAGAAGACATGCCACTCATTGTGTTATCCATCGTTATTGAACTTTTAATATTAGATACAGTGGTTTCTTCCGCAGGTTTGCTAGCCTTCAATATGAAATGCATGACCTCCATAAAGTGGCACGTCAGCTCATTCAAACTCTCCAGAGGACGCATACGTAGAATTAAAACATGTTGCTGACCATTTTGTGTGCGCAGCACTCCATAAACTCGTACATATGTATCGAGTTGCATATAATCGTTATTTTCTGCAGGATTCTTATCTGCTTCTAGCCACATGTTAGCTGTAATGGTACCTATCACACAAAACCAGATAAATAAATCTTTTGTTTGACAATAAAAGTAACTGAATTTTGAGTAGACAAATTATATATTATATACGTTTTTAAGAATTTTCTAATTATACAAAAATTAGAATTTCTCATTATATATTATATATTTACAATATTTTCTATACATAAAAGAAGATATGCTTTAAATATAAAATAAAGAATCTGATATAAGACATTTTCATTATATACAAATGCAATGAATTTATAAAAAATATAATATAAAATATAAAATATCAATCAAAATTTTTTGCAATATTGAGTTCTATAATTTTATGCGATTGTCATTTAGATCAAAACACATAAAGACCTGTGTCATCCTCGATACTGAACGAGATTTTTGTCGTGTCCTGTTCGATACGACGTATGATTCCAACGAATGTCACTTTATTCACGGTTCTGCCAGCGATTTGTAGGTCTCCCGAGATGGACATGATATGTTTGATCAATACGGGAACAATAGTCTTGTCGTTATTTTGCTGTCCTTTCTTGCTGGTACTAGCACCCTGCATGCTATCATCCATAAATCCACCTCCTCCTCCTCCAAGACCCACAGAGCTATCGTTCCACATTTTTGTAAATGAAGTAATTACCGGGAGCCTCAATATAAATCCAAGAGAAGATTGATACTTTTCGGCTGACGGAGCGTATCAAAGGCTAAATTCACGCGCGCGAAACATAGGTTAGGTTAGAAACCCAGTCTAGTGACTTTACCTCTCCCATCTGTGAATCAAGAAATAACTGGAAGTTTATTCTTTACAGGTCTGCGCGTCAATCTTAGAGCATATAGACATGGAGGAGGAATGGCATATGTTTTCCATGATCCGAAAGTGTGGCCAAGATCTGTGCGAGAGAGAAAGGTATAGAGTCCTATTTCTCCTTTATGCGCATGCGTTTTATACTAACGCGCATCTAAACTGCGCATCTNCATAACCTAAGATTTTACTCATGAAGCCAAGTGCGTGACTAATCTAATCGAAAAAAAAACATATTAAGCATAAGTTTACCAAATTAATTCATTTTGTACATGAGTAAAAATTTTAATAAAATCCACTTTTCATCTCGCTTATAACCTTAAAATTTGCTCCAAATTTATAACCTGTATTGTCTAAATCATGTTTTATCTGTCAATTTCAACACATGTGCATAGAAGACAAATAGGACTCTATACCTTTCTCTCTCGCACAGATCTTGGCCACACTTTGCAGGCAGCATTCCTCCTCCATGTCTATATGCTCTATGGCGTCAATACACCACCACAATCTTCTATATTATTAGACCGCTAATCCGAATTTTTCTTATAAATGACCTCAGATTTTATGTCACAGCGTCATTAATGCTTAGCCACATGAAGTTGACAGCGTTCAGAGTTTTTCCTTCTTCTACTGCTTCCCATATTAAAATGAGAAAGATAAACGCGATCAATTTCATGTCGAGCGCGATGTTCATTGTGCTGGAGCCATAAAGCTTGTATCAGACTGCGGATTGAAATTGAGATCAATTGAGATTAGATTGGAATTTGACCAATCAAAACAATGTTTACGAAATTACTTCATTTTAACTTTGTTTTAATTGGCTGAATTCCAATTCAATCTCAATTTCAATTCGTAGTCTGATACAGGCTTAAGAGGCGTTCCGAAACGTTTCAAGAAATTCTGTCAGATTTAATTGCCAAAGTTCTTTTATTATACTTGCATTCACGTAAGCATTTTGTATATTTGAAAGGAATATGTATCCATTCTGGCGTTGAAAAGAGAAAAAGCGAGGAAAGAATATGCAGTATGTCGAAAAATGCAAATAAAATGAACGGACCTGGGCTGAAATATTCTCGGTTGCTCCAGGTTCGCCACATCTCTTCCACTCTATTGCTGCGTTCTCCGAGGGGAGAGACCTAGCGCGGCCGGTCCGGTCCGGTCATACTTCTCACATCCACGAATCCGTAGAAAGAGGAATAAAAATAAAAATATATTTGTGCAGCAGCGTGTTCTGTCGCGTCGTGGCCGGGCCAGCGCGTGCGAGGCGCGTGTAAAAGTAATTCTCGCTAACTCGGAATCGTTTACGGAATCGTCGAAGATGCGCCGAGGTGATCGACGATCGTGCGTGTCTCGGGTTTGTTGATTTTATGCTACCGCAAAAAGTATCATGGCGTCCAAGGGCCATGTGGACAACACGGTGAACGAACGTCGCCTGCGACCGATTTATGGTATGTATATTCCTGCCGACGACGACCGCATCTCGAATCCGCATCGTGCAGTCCCGCCGGACCGTTCGACACGCGATTTTCGGACTGGCGGCGAGGTTATATAACAGCACCCGGTACGAGGCTTCCCTCTTGGATTTCAGACTGGCTGGACAATGGGAATAACAAGAAGGCCCTGCAGGAAGCGGACAAGGTGCTCAAGAAGCATCCAACTAATCAATGCGCCAGGGTGCTCAAGGCTCTGGCCCTGTTGCGTATGGGCAAGGAAAATGAGTGTCAGGCCATTATGGATAAAGTGCGCTCCGAGGTGCCCTGCGAGGATTCCACCCTGCAGGCCATGAGCATCTGTTACAGAGAGATACATCAACGTAAGTTCTCTCGGGTCGCCTTCTAACTTGGAACATAAAGATTTCAGATTGATTGCATTACGATTCAGTATGTATTCAATTGTATTAAATTTATGCATGCAGCGGATAAAGTCAGCGAGCTTTATGAAGCTGCTGCGAAGGCTGATCCAAACAACGAAGAGCTTCTAACGCATCTCTTCATGTCGTACGTTCGCCTTGGCGATTACAAGAAGCAACAGCAAACTGCTCTTAATCTGTATAAACTGACTCATAAAAATCCATATTATTTCTGGGCTGTTATGAGTATAGTGATGCAAGCTATTCATGCTGACCAGAAGTTAGCGAAAGGAGTTATCTTGCCTTTGGCAGAAAGAATGGTTTGTATATTTATTAATATATTACTGCATATGTTTAGTTTGCATATGATAATGTAAAGATGATTGATTCTTTTTCGTAAATGCATTAGGTCCTAAAATTAGTAAGGGAGGGAAAGATAGAGGCGGAACAGGAAGTGCAACTTTATCTGATGATCTTAGAACTGCAAGACAAAAATGAGGAAATATTAAATGTATTATCTAGTCCTTTAGCTTCATACGTCTCGTATGTACCTCAACGAAAAGCTACATGTTTATTGAAGCTAGAATGTTTTCCTGAAGCGGCCAATGCATATCGTGCACTTATTGAAGAGAAGTATGACCAGTATATTAATATTTCTTCTCACCACTTTATGTATTTGTAGCATTTTTATATAAATAACTTTATATCTATGTATTTAAAATTGTCATATTTATTATTATTGTCATATTTATTATATAGCATCGACAATTGGGCATTTTATCAAAATTATCTTTCGGCGGCCTTAAAGTTTCAACGTTTGACAGAATGCTTGGATTTTTTCAATCATATTATTAATATGTCCGAGAAGAAAATTCGCGCACCGTACTTGGCCCGCCTAGAGTTACTAAAGCGATGCCAAACTGATGATAATCTGCAATATAGTATGACCTCTATGAATTTTATGCATCAATATTTTTCTCAATTCGGGGAAAAAGGATGTGTAGTTGGAGATTTACGATTATATCTAAATCTACTTACGCCCAAATCCAAGTTTGAATTATTTGAAAAGGTAAGGAAAGCAATCCAACAAAATTTAAATACATATTGTTAAAATATATAATGAAATTAATTTCTTAAGCTTCAATAATATTCAAATTATTGTTGTAACTGCTTAATTTTAATTGGTAATTGGTATTTATGATTTTGTAGATTGAGGAAGATATTGGCATTGCAACAGACGGATTTCCAACTACAGTACAACAAATGCAAAGGCATATTCACTTGGAACAATTACGGCGTATTTGTGGCTTCCACAATCCTCCATTAGTGGATAGAGACAAACAAGAGCAATTGATAAAGCGATTATGCGATTTATATGAAAAAGGCAATGAATTATGTCCAATGCAGGACAGATTACCAACTGATTTTTGTCCAGCGGATCCATATATCCTATTAGCTACACATTTGTTACATCAATTATGGGTTGATACTAATGATGCGTCTTTTCTTTATAGGTAACATATTTTTTTCTGTGACATATTTTTTTCTATGACATATTTTTTTCTATGAGGACAAAATTTAGTTTTTTATCGCTTTTCATCAGAACATGTTACGGCCTAGGCATCTGCCAGATGTTTTTATTTACAGCATATATATGAGATGACGAGATCAAATCCGAAATTTGTTGGCTAAAAGTCGATTATTTTTGACTAGAGCCACATGTCATCTCACATATGACAACAAAGCTAATTAATGAAAAAGTGCTAATGAATTTTGAAAACATGCACATTTTTTTAAATAAAAATGGATTTACAGGGCAATGTCATTATTGGAACACGGTCTTCTGTCGAGTCCTGTAAATTTTCACATCAAAATTTTGCTTGTGCGTATTTACTTGGAAGCTGGTCTAGTGGTCGCGGCTGATCATGCGTTCGCATTACTCGATGTAAAGCACCTTCAACTAGACTCACTGGGTCATCTCCATGCGCCACTTCTCGCGCCTCTCGGTAACTTACCTCTGGCCTCGACAACTTTTGATCATACAGCGAAATTTTTCATAGCCAACTATAAGGATGTATGTGTTTTCAAGTATACTAGATTTAAGGAAAATAGGTAAGATTATTTATGTCTAATTCATGAACTTTATAACTCTTTTTCTTAGAGTGCGGATCATTTAACACTTGCATACAAATATGGGAGTTTTATAAAAATTCAAGATTTTGTGGAATTAAGAGAACGCTTAGAAAATTCGTTCCATTTTGCTATGACAACTGTAGATAAAATGCTGCTCGATTTGTGTTGGTGTGACAATACTACTTCTTTGTTTTCTACTTTGAACAATATGCATGTCCAACCACATCTCGATTCAATTAGGTGGGCATCTTTGCGAGATAATCGTGATTTGGACGTAAGTATTTTTGAGGATTGTAATATAATTCAAAGAGATATAAGACTCTGATTTAATAAATTATGTTAAATAGGTTGTTCGTGGATGGGAACCACTTCATCAAAGCGAGGAGGATCCAAGAATGCAGGAGGAGACGCGTATATGTATGTTAAAACTACTTGCAGCGAGAAGTGCCATATTGCGTATTTTGGCAGCAATCGTCGGAACATCTTCTATGTATCTTTCTCAAATATCTGCCGAGCTCAAAGAATTAGCAGAAGAAAGTATACCGACTGTACTACAAAAATTTGGCACGGATGGAAAATGGAACCGACCATGCAAGATATTGGTTCCACTCGATGCAGTAGAAAGATTACGTGAAGCTTATCAGTCTGAGCAATTAAGGACTATAGCGTGCCTTGCAAAATCACTTTCTCATTCTCATTGTCCGGACTACGATTGTATACAGATGCTGCGAACGGCTCCTTGCTTACAGACATTACCTATTCCTGAGCGAGATAAGCCAATATCTTTTAAAAACTTCTTACTCAGAGCTTCAACTTGTAGCGAATCTTTAGCGATCATTAGCGCTATATGTAGTGCATGTGCAGTACAATCGGAACCGCGCGCACAATCACAAAAGAAAAATAAGAAAAAATATAATAAAAAAATCGAGTCAAACATGATAAACGAGACCAATGAGACCAAGGTACATTTTTTTTATTGTTAATTGCAATGTTTTATATATGTATATAATATTGCAGAAGATATATATATATAT
>JAJVSH010000336.1:0-25336 GCA_021460005.1 Tetramorium alpestre | reverse complement strand
ATAAATCAACATCGTGTATTTTTCAAACTATTTTCATAAACATTTTAAGGAATAACGACTGTGGATTGCATTTAATTATATTTTGGGACAATATGATATATATTATTTCTTTCATAATTATATATATTAATAAATTTATTATTAGATAATTGGTTATTGTTAAATAATCTGATAGAATTTGTTAAAAAATGATAAATTGCTTATTGGAAGGGAATAAATTGCTAATACAAGTGCAGGCAGTTATGTATTTATTTTATTTACTTATAATTTGTTTTAAGTAAAATAATATACTGTTGATTGTATCGCATAAATTTTTAGACACGTTTAAATTATGCATGCCCATTAATTTACACATTATGTGATATGATCGACTATCGGTTATACTAATGCTTTCTCTTTACATCTATGGGTATCTCTATTCATTAGACAAGCACCAAGATTTACTCGTAATCAGAAGTAAATGGTTGCAGGTATGATAAAGAGCATTCAGTAAATTGCAATAAAAATAATTTTATTTACAAAGTCTTATACATATCACATCCAATGATAATATTTTATACACATAATACTTTGTACAATATTAATCATCTAAAAAATTCCAATTGTCATACATACATTTATTGTTTTGTATTTAGAATCAAAGATTAAATTGTTTAACCTAATCTGAAAGTAAAAACTATAATGTAGTTATACATTATAATTATGTATTGTTTGTGCTGCAAAAAAAATAGAAATCCAATAAAAAAATCCAGAGATTAAGATTGACAATTTTACCGCTAATGTTACAACTGATTATCAAATATTATATTTTTTTGCTATTATACTATTTTATACAGTGGCAACTTTTGTATTACAGAACCGTATTCTAGTATGGAAAAGTTTGTTAAACGTTAATTCAAGACACACTATACATAAAGAAAATCGATTACAATCCTAATCTTCCGGGTGTGTTACGATATGGGGCTGGAGTACCCGGTTCTCTAATACCAGGCGTTAAAATCTCCTTCTTTCGGACTGACGCTTGTTCTCGCTCAAGTTGCTCCTGAGCACGTGCCTTCATCTCTTCCTCGGCTTCTTTCATTTGATGCTCCATTTCGTGAAGGTGTTGCATCGCTTGTCGTCGTTTCGCACGACCGCTTCGACCGGTTTCCTTTACACTGAAGAACATTGGGCCCAATTCAGCTAACCAATGACCATCGACTGCGGTGACACACTGCATGTATTCCTTGGCGGTCATCACGAGCTCATGGTACACGACGTAGTCAGGTGTGAAGCCCATGCCGAACAGCGCCGATGTGGGATGAAGGTGGCAAGGCATTCCGGTACGGCAGTTAACGTACT
Organism: Tetramorium alpestre; assembly: GCA_021460005.1. Taxonomy (NCBI): domain Eukaryota; kingdom Metazoa; phylum Arthropoda; class Insecta; order Hymenoptera; family Formicidae; genus Tetramorium; species Tetramorium alpestre. Next base: position 23,995 of record JAJVSH010000336.1, on the reverse strand, counting down.
CGCCGATGCCCTTCAAGCGCGCCGCTTGGTGAAAGTAAGCGGAGCAGATGCATTTTCGTACGATGTCCCAGTCAGTGCCGCAACTAACGACGTCCATCTTCTGTTGCTTCAGAATTTCCTCGAGCTGCGACCGTACCTCCCGCACCTTGCGCATCGCCTTTGCGTGTATGAAGTGGTCATTACACCAGGAACTCGAATAACCATTCGCCTTCCACTGATTGTATACATTTAAATATGTCAGATGATCTGATTCCGGCACCTGGAACTTTTCGCGTGCCGAATCTGAATCCTCCTCGCGTCCCTTTGGTCGATAGAAAATCGATGGAACCGACAGCATGGAGACGATAATGAGAATATCCGCGGTACAGCCAAGTTGAGAAGCGACTATGAGCATTTGACATTGCGGTGGATCCAAGGGAAATTCAGCCATTTGTCGTCCGAGAGGGGTCAAGCGTCCGGTATGATCAAGCGCCCCCAAGATCCACAATTGATACAATGAGTTCAGTATATTGTCTTGTGGCGGTGGATCCATAAAATGGAACGCCAATAAGTCTTGAACTCCTAGCGATTTTAATAGCAATACTGTGTTAGCTAAATTTGTACGTTGTATCTCGGGAACTCCCGTTAGTAGTAATTCGTCCAAGTATTGTCTTCGCGTGTACAATCTGTAGCATTGACCGGGACCGGTACGACCGGCTCTGCCTTGTCTTTGATCGGCATTGGCTCTCGACACGGGATATACTTGTAGAGCGTCCATACCTATTCGAGGATTGTAAACTTTCAATTTACAGTATCCCGAGTCAACGACGAAGACAATTCCGTCGACAGTCAGCGACGTTTCCGCTATATTGGTCGCCACGACACATTTGCGAAGACCTCCTTCGGATCGTTGGAAGATCTTTGCCTGCAAATCCGACGGCAGCTGGGAGTAAATAGGCAGTATGGAAAGAGGCGGAGCCGATTCGATTTCAGCTAAACGTTCTTTCAGAGCTTCGCAAGTGACCTCGATGTCCTCTTGACCGGGCATGAAGACCAATACGTCGCCGCTTTTGGGCTGCAAATGAATTTGCAAGACCTGCTTCACAGCCGCGTCCACATAGTCCTCGACCGGATTCTTCGCGTGCAGCACTTCGACGGGGAACGTGCGGCCAGGTATCTGGAATGTTGCCGCGTTACCGAAGAAAGCTGAGAACTTGCTGCAATCCATCGTTGCGGAGGTGACGATTAATTTTAGATCATGCCGCCTAGCGACTACCTATAAACATTTCTAAGTTAAAAGACTGTTTGATATAAGATATGTTTAAATAAGCAAGATAAAAATGAGCTATACTTCTCTAAGGAGACCAAATAAGACGTCGGTGGAAAGTGATCGTTCATGAGCTTCATCCATTATAATTACACTGTAACGCTCCAAATCTCCTTCCCTCAAACTTTCTCTTAGTAAAATACCGTCAGTCATATATTTGATCACCGTCTGTTTAAAAATAAAATTTATATGTTACATGTATCTCATATCATCAAAATGTATGCACAGGAATTTTATATTTTAGGCAAAACATATTATATGTGATAATTAAATTATATTTAAATTATTGTACTTACATCCTTCGAAGTACAATCTTCGAAACGTATCGCATATCCGACCTTGTCGCCCAGAGCAGTGGCCATCTCATCGGATACTCTTTTCGCGACGGACATAGCAGCTACTCTTCTAGGTTGAGTACAACCAATCATACCGTTGCGACTGTAGCCATCCTCGTGAAGATACTGCGTCAATTGCGTAGTCTTGCCGCTACCAGTTTCGCCTACTATTACAACGACGCTGTTCTCTCTGATAATGTTCAGCAGTTCCTGCCGTACCGCGAACACGGGGAGACTCCTTCTCTGATGCTGTATAGATCTGTGCCTGGCTTCCCCCGTTACCTCACCCGACCCTATGTGCCGAGCGTACTTTTGACCAGCCTTGAAGTCCGTCTCTTGCCCCGCGTGCTCCTTGTCGTCCTTACGTCGATCGTGCACACCCATGATATTGCCGATGTGCGTCCCAGCCAGTTCCCAATGCTTCTTCTGCGCTCTACGTCGCTCCTTCTGCTCACGGTACGCCTTGACTAGCGCCGAACCTTTCCTCGCTACCATAGCCATGTCGGAAGTGGGATCGCGCACGGGTACAACCGGTTCCGGCTGCTTCGTGAACACGATGCGTCCGTCCAGGAACGGTGGAACCACGTTATGGACCAGCAAGTGAACTCTCGCCTCTCCCTCGTCATCGGGATCATCGTCATGCTCCAGCGAGCTCACCACACCGGACGTCAACATACGATTACGCTCCCATAATTCATTGTCCTTATTTATCTGCCGTTGTTGGGCGGAAAGACGCTTCTGCCTCCTAGCTTCCAATTCCATTTCCTTCTTCCTCGTATATTCCTCGGACACATTGGCGAAAGCGTTGTTCTCTCCGTCATCTAACGCGTACCATTCTCTGTCCAATCGTTGCTGTTCCTCCTCCCACAATTCCTTCTCCTCTCCGTCTATCAGTGGAGTGGCGCCGGAATTCTTGAACTCCTTGTTCCACGAGTTGTACTTGTAGGAAGGAGTAAATTCACTCCTAACGCTCTCGCGACCGTCTCTGTTGCCGTACAGATTCGGGGTTGGATGATCCCAGCTCGATCGTTTCGGCTCCTCGTCTTCGTCATCGTCCCAGTTGCTCTTAGACGTCGGATCTTTCGTCCGGAATTTCGGCGTCTGCGGCTCGTCTTTGAATCTAAGTGGTGTTTGCCTTACGCTACTATCTCTGCCCCGACTTTCCCTGTCCCGATCCCGTCGCCTATCTCGGTCTCTCTCACGTCCTCTGTACGAATTTCTAGAATTCCTGTCGTCCGCGCTTAATCGCTGACGCTTGAGTCGCGACTCTAATCTCCGTTGGGCTTCAGAATTGACACCACCAGTATGAGTAGGAGTCTCCTCTGCATAAGCTCGATATTTTCTATCCTTTCCTTCAGATTTGTTGGACTTTGAGCTGGTAGGTTCTTGCGACTGCTCCCTTCTCTTTCGTTCTGCGAGCTTGTCGAGACCTAGTATAGAAGGCTTCTTGAAAGTGTGATCTGAAGCTTTCTTACGTATGACCAGACCACCTGCTTGATTCTCTATAGTTCCCTCTAATCTGTACAAGCTCGGATCGTCTGACATTTTTCTTTTGATGTAAATAGCCGAATATCAGTAAAGTATTTATTATCTCCTGAAATAAAAGCAGATACATCATAATTTAAAAATTACTATCGAATAAATAGAATATGTGTTGCATTTCATTAGAATACTTATAAAGTTAAATGCAACAAATAAATCATTACGTTAAAAGTTTTAAAAAGATATAATACATAATTATTAAAAATTAATGAATATTATGAAAAGTTATACTAACCTAAACTCTATTGTCACACGTGAAGAAAACAGCGCTGTATCACGAGGTCGTAGTTTTCGTATCCATGAAGCAACTGGTTGAAACACACTGCATAAATACTTTCAAAATTCACATGCGATATATATATATTTAGGATATAACTTTAGGAAATATAAAATAATATTCCCAGAAATTAACTTAGAAACGATACATCGAGAATCATCGAAGCAGCGTAATAAATGCATGGAAAGAATGATTGAATGAGATGCGACTCTGTTTACTACATACGCGCCATCTTTGGAGTTGAATGAGAACGAATATATATTAATCTTGAAATTATCCAATAAACGCAAATGTAGGTTTCCGTAAAAAATATATATTTAGTGCTAATTTGTATGTTCAACTCATTCGCTGTGTTAGCAAATGCTATTGGCTGTCTTCGAAATTGACATAATAAATAATATCATTAATATCGATTTAGCATATGTAGATATACATAAATATATTATATAATATTTTCAATACAATAAATTAATAATAAAAACGTTAAAAGAAAAAAAAAATAAATAGCTCTTCACACAACGCGGTAAATTTATTACAATCTTATTGAAATAATTCATGTTCGCACACATACAGACTACGTTTTCTAATTCTAATAATATTTCTTTTTAGTTGATTTTACATTCTAATGGCATTTGAAGATGCAATAAACTCCCTAAAATTATGTAATTACATGTTACATCCCCATATTGATTTTATCATTCAGTTTTTCTACTCACTTTAGCCTCTAGATTCTTTTATACTTCATGGTCCAAGCCTTACCAATGCGCAAACGCGCCCTTCATTTCGCGCCGCGTGGCAAGTTTGAAGTGAAACGAAATTCACTTCGCGTCTTTTGACCAGTATTCATAGTCCATTCTTATTTCAAAATTGTCTTAAGATGTTAATACGGCTCTGTGATTGGTTCACAGCAACTTATTACTGCACTTAAGATGGAAAATAAATCGCGCGATAAATAAATATTATACTCCCGCAAAAAAACTGTAAGATCACTCTCGGACACACAGTCATTGTCACATGAACGCACAATTATCATACAAATCGAATATTTGATCGTCGAAAACGGTGGAAAAGTCGCGACGCACGGCGCGCGCATGCGCGAACGTTCATTTCCCGCCGCGTCGGAGTCGCGAAGCGAGATCGTTCCGCGTTTCGTTCGTACGTTACGTCGCGTAAACTGACAAAAGAAGAAAACTACGAGCTGGCGTGTGCCGCGAAGCGGAGAAAATCGAGTGCGTGCGTCGCAACGCCGCATTTAATTAATATTCGCGCTCGCAACGTTGATTGATCGCCGGCGATCGTTGTCGCTTAGCGCCAACCTCGTGTCGCGTCCCTCTCATGATCGGCGTTGAAAGGACATTTCCCTCTTAACGATTCTCGGAGACGGCGTCCGAGATAATTTCCCAATCCGGAAAACAGATTTATTCATAATCGGACGCGTCAGGTCTGGAATTCTCCGAACGAGGATCTCATGACGTGCGAATTGTGAGTCGAATATATCGGGAGTGCCGTATGAATCATTGGACGAGAGATTGTTGCAACGATTCATTGGTATGTCGTAACAATCATCTCGCCTGTATTTTCCGTCTTATTGAGGTTACCGAGTCGCTTCCCTACGGTATTCTCAACAATGTAATCGTGGAACGATGGCTGTGTTTCAAAATTGCTGCTAGTACTGAAAATCTGTAGTTCACGTCACGTAAACTATAGTTTTCCAGAACTGGCAGCAATTATGAAACACAGTCAATGTATAGCCCCATACAGCACAAAACTTGCTAGAGATCATTCTTTTACAGAAAAGTATTACTGTACAATAATAAATTAGTCAGTAATAAATCTCTATTATTTAGTAATTTACATTTAGAATAAAATGACAATAAAATATATGTTTAAATACGCTAATGCATATTTATATTCTTCTTTCTAATAGTTTATTAATTTTTTTAATTGTATTTTACAGCAACTATTATTTTTGCCACAGAGATTGAGGGGAGTAAAATTAATTTAATGTGCACCGATATTAATGCATTATTAAATTAATTTTTTATTTACTTTTTTACTTTAGATTTTTTAATTTTATGATCATCTTCTTTAATTTTTATATTTAAATTTGATATTTCTGGACTACAAATCATGATTGATTTAAATTTTCTATTTATTTAAAAAATATTAATTGATTTAGCCGGTCACCTCTGTAAATAGGCTTTTGCTACGACGATTTTTAATCGATACATTGTTTTTCATATTTTTTACTACAGGCTCAATAACATCATTACTATTAGATTTATTAAAATGAATTGTAGACTCTTGCTGATCTGTTATTGATTTTCCCGGATCTACATTTTCGCCAAGGTTTTCTTTAACGTCATTGCATAATTCTTTATTTGCCATCTTTGTCAATTTTGTATCCTCCCTCAACTTGTAATTTTTATTATATTTTGTCCAGCAACGTTCGAAATTCACGAAAATGTCTTTCCAGATCCATAATTCTTCCACTGAAAAATAAAATTTAATAATAAGTATGAATTATTCGTCTTAATTGTAAGTTTAAATCAGTAAATTATTTTTCAAATTTAGCAACCTAATTTTACTATTATAATGAAAAAATATTTGAACGTAGTATTTTGTATACTTTCTGCTNAACATTATTATTAGAAATATATATAATTAATATATATATAACATTATTAGAAATATATATACAATTTATAATATTAGAGAGAAATGAACTTCGACACATCAAAAGCTTTGAATAAAATTTTTTTCAATTTTATGAATCATTTAAATTAAATAATTTCTTGTCATATGAATAAAGTTCTATAATCTCAACCGTACATTTTTAAATATCATACCATATAAAAGCAGTGTTATAAACATAAATAGTCCCGTGGATAAGTTTGCACTGGGTAACACGGTGTTTGCCAGTTTGAAAAGAGCTGGTCCTTCGTGAAATGCCATTCCTTCGATAGTGTTGACAAGCCATGGCAAATAAAGATATGGAATTCCGTATGTATCGCCGATTGTTAGCATCGTTGTTGATATCATTGCCGCAAGTATGTCTCCTATCATTATCTTAATCCTCAAATCTGCGTTAAAGATTAAATTATTTTCTTTATATTCATTATTGTATTCATGTTAATTAATCGTGTGAGGCTGAAGCTCAGTTACTGTAATTGCGGCGAAATAAATTATTAAAAACCGCCGGTCTCGTTGGCGAAATAGAACGAAATGTGCTGAGTGAACCAGTTTCCAGAGCAATTGAGCTTAGACAGTTCGTAGCAAAACACATTATGACTAAATACAGCATCTTGAGCTGAAATAAATATAAGAAATAAGAAATATATATTAATTAATGAATCATTTATTTAAAGATATATTGATTGTCAAGCAATCAATAATATTATCAATTAATTGTTTAAATTAAATGCCAAAAATATAGATTATTTTTTGTATTTTAAAGTAAATTTATTTCAATTATATATAAAATTTTATATTATTTTTGAATAATAAAGTGTAAAAATTTGCAGAAGAAAAATTGATGCCAAAATTTAGAAAACTGACATTTGGTTAATTAGAATTGATGGAAAACCTAATTATTTACTTACCTTGGAAATTTTTATTTTATGATCATTATCTTTAATTTTTGTATCTGAATTCGATGTTTCTGAATCGAGAATCATGATCAATTTAAATTTTCTGTTAAATTTCCTAAAAATTTCCTTAGTTATTATTTCATTGACTGTTTAATGTTAGCTATTTAATTGGTTATAGATCATTACATATGTGTCATCCATAATTTGTCTAACAGTTTAACGGAGTGAATAAAAGACGGAGCAAACGATAATCATCTATCTTCAATCGTATAAGCCTTTTTTTATAAAATTATTCTTTTATTGATTTATCATATCTATATATATATATATATATATCTGAATGTTTAAAATGAAAGTGAATTATTTTTTCACTTATGCAAAAATGTAATATATAAAAATAATAACAAGTTATAAATAAAATCTGTTCTTCTCACTTTCACTTTTGCATATTACATTCAATACATATTCATACTCTGTTTGTATTTCTTATTTCCATATCCAGATCATTTTTTTAAAGATTATCTTAAATTTTTTCCTTAAAAATAAGAGCTTGAAGAGGATATATATTCTTTTTTTGCAACTGTGCATTAATCAACATTGATATTCACAAAATAAAAGGTATATAATTGTTACATCAAGCAGTTTCCAATTTATAGTTGCAAAGACAGCTTTAGCCGCTTAAAATCTCTGCAATGACGCAGAAAAACGGTCGGCATCGTGTGCGGCCCGAAGATCCGCTCATTGTTTGTCTAATGCATATTGACTATTAACAGCAAATCCGTTTGCCTTATAGGTCAAGTTGCGGCTACGTCACGTCCTTATTCGCTAAGCAGTCTCATCGCTCCCGGTCATCTTCGGCTGCCATCCATATTCGGTGGTCTCACCCAAAGGCAATGCCAGTCGCATTCATAAAAGCGTCTACCTGTTTGGTGAGTAGAACGCATTAAATACCCATGCATTAAGCAAAAGGACATCGTCGTATGTTTCAGTATATGATACCTCGCAACGAATAGCTCATTCGTTCTCGCGAAACTCTGTTTATTCAAAGCACTGTTTGCGAAAATCTTTTAAACCCACATTAAAAAGATAATTTGACCACATAATCACTCTGCAAGTGAAATTTTATTGATATCAAATCAAAGAAGTAACAGAAATAAAACAATGATCAATAACTGATATACCTCTATAATTTAGATAATTTAGATCATTGGGTTTACGATATCAGACAGAATATCTCTATTAATAACTAACTGCTTTTCATTTGTAATAATAAATAGAATAAAATAAGCGTATAAGGGAATCTAATAAAATTATTTAAAAAAATACATAAATTATAAAGTCGGAAGTTGTTTGAACACATGGATTCTTTTTTCTTAAGTTATTCTCTTAAAAGTTTTCTAAATAAATGAGAATATATATTAAAACCAAAACCATTACAATAAATGTAATATAATATTTTTTAAAATTAATATTTAAAAAATTATCCTAATTTATTTATTTGTTAATTTTCAACTCCAATAGAATATGCTACTTTTATTGAGAAATCTCGATAAAAACAAATTATTCTTTAACAGTATATCGATTTTACTGATCGAGATAGCGTTTCGCCTATTCGATTCGAGCAATTTGAAGATAAGCCTGGAAGCAACTCGATCGAAAGCAGGCGCGTTCGAGAAGACTTAGGGCGTGCCGGAGATTACGATCGATTTGCTCTTTAAATTCCTCGCGAAAGCCTGCCCTCGATATTGCCGGCGCGCAGATTCCCGTCCGACATCCCGGTCGGCCGTTTCGGCATCACGCACCGCGCGCGTTCGTGGCGAGCCGCATACACCGGAGCGGAGGACGCGTACACGCACCGGCGTGGCGCGGCGCGGCGCGGCTCGGCCCGGCGATACATACCGTGTGCGTCGTACACGCGAGGACGTGTACGGGGACACGACGAGTACGTGTCCTGCGAGCGAGAGGTGATCGAGGGATAGATGCAGAGAGCCGTGGGCTCTCTGCTTCCGCGTGGACGGACAATCGCCTTTTGACGTGCGTAGCGACGTGATTAGCCACTTTCGCGCCCCGAACACGAAACCGCCGTCTTCTGCCTTATATGTTCTTACGAGTCTCAAGAGTCTCCGTGAGGAAAGTTTATATAAAACTCATAGGAATCTTATAATGAAAATCGTCTCAAGTCTGATATTACAAGCAGTCTTGAGACTCTATCCAACCAATGAAATAACCGTGCAATATCATATCTCAAGATCATATTTAAGGCAATCTTGACTATAATGTCGGTCTATGAATGCCGGCTATAATTCACATAAAACTCCGTGACAAATAGCCGCCGCTAACGCAACAACGATTTGCTTATCTTAACCAAAGTCTCAATGAAACACGATGAATGGTAACATACTCGGGATGAATTACCATTTTTCACATATATATATTTTTTCTATCGTTTTCTATCGTTCTATCGTTGCTATATTTTCGTTTCTATCATAATTATTAATCATCTACAACAGTTTTGCAATAATATATAATATACTTTTCGGGATTATATTTTTCATCGTTTGTTCATCGCTGCTACGGCACTGCTCACGCGTGCGTGTACGTATATACGTGTGCGTGTCCGTCGAAGAAAGCTCCTCCGCGCTTGAGTAACGCTACGGGACTCTCGTGAGTCTCTCCTCTCGGCTCTGGATGACCGCGGCCGATCGCTACTCGCATGAGCATTCGGATCACGCTGCAGAGCGAGCACGTAACAATTTCTGTTCTTGGGACTGGAGCCACCGGATCGTCGATCTTTTCGTTCCTCACTTCGACTTCGCGACGAGCATTCGGCGCGCCGAAACGATTCGACCCTCCCGACTCTTAAGCCTTGACTCTCAATTTGGGCAAGGGCACGTCACGTTTCGTACAACAAAGAACTTGGAAATTATATCGAAAAATTCGTGTTGGCTAAGTTACGGAATAATGTTTTCTTAAAATCGCCATATGTAATATTTTTTATATATTACGCGGCAGAAATTTATTTTACTATACTTTGCCGTTTTATCAGTACTACTTTAGTTTGTTATCTGGAAAAAGCAGATAAAATATAGACGATAATAAAGTAAAATGAGTAAAAGGTACAAAATATAAATAAGAAATACAGAGTAAATTTTTGAAAGTTAGCAGGCACTTGGAATTTCATATTCCAATATTCTATGGTTAAAATACGATTGAAATTATCGCGGGCCTTCGTCACTCTGATGAAATCACAGATAAATAACTTTCTGCATACGTTGCAGTCTTCCGGTCATGCTCGCACATCTTTTCGTCGTTGATATTCAATTCCGGCAAAATCTTGTCGGTTAATGCGACCATTAGGAGTCCCAACCGTGATAAGATCAATCCTCGCGTGTCGCAATGCCGTTGTACTTTCCGAGGTGTCGGCCATTTGAGGCCAAAGTTGTCGGTTTTACGGGCCAACGTGTTTCAGATTTCGATCGATGATGACGACGTTTCGACATTCGAGCTGCCGATTGATCATGGTGCAAGATTTAAGTCTCGATTCATCAGAGGGGTTGGGGGGGGGGACGAGGAGAGGGCGGGCGGGAGGGATCCGATTGATAGGCGCATCAGGCACACGCTGAATTCTTATGCTAATGCGAGAAAGGAGCCGAGAAGACAATACATCCACACGCGAACTCCCGGGGCATCTGTATACACCCTGCGTCTCGTATTCTGTATTCCGTCAAGTGAATTAATACAATCACGAGGACCGCCGGGTGATTTTAGATGCGGTGAGATCGTGTTCGCCACCCGGTGCTTTTTATTGAGCTTTCTCATCGGGAAAAAGGGGGATCGTCGCGAGCGATGATGACACGAGGAAAACGCTTCGTAACGGGTCCAGAATTACTTTACGCTGGAAAGAATGTGCAGTTAGGTCGAATCGGTCGCTTTGATGTAGATGACGTATGTCATAAAAGATATTCTTTTCGGATGTGAAAGAGAGAAGGTCGTTTTCATCGAAAAATTCACACATTATTTTCGCCTTTTTCGCAATGCTGATTCAATTAAACACATACAGTTCAAAACGGTTGCGTGTATAATTCGTAGAATAATAGTCTCACACTTTTTTAATAGACTTTCACCAAATTTAATTAAACAGCTTTATTAATTAGTCTGAAGAATTTAAAGATCTATAGAGCTTTAGTGTTTTGATAAACGGAGTTTGATCTGGCGATTGTCATTCTGTAAAAAGTCACGTTTATATCTTTCACTTTTCTAAAACTTCATAACGTGATGAACGAAATAGGTCAAATCAGAGACTGCCAATGAATTCATTTAAACTAATGTTCATGCATGAATATGCAAAAAAACCGTTGCGTATACGTTTCTTTTACGTGATCGATTTATTGAGTCGCTTGTTAGGAAAGTATAAAGTCGTCCCCTTGTCTCCTTTCTCCTCCTCTCTGACGGCTCCGCGATGCACGATACACGTGGATTTTACTTCCGGTTAGTACCCGAACATTACGGTATCGATTGCTTCCGTCAATCATGGATAACACACTGAATTATGATTCGTCTTAAATTATCTCTTAAATTTCGAAAGATTTCAGAAACTCTTTGAACGATTATATTTTGAGATAATTCAATATTCTTTCTCATTTAATACAAAAAAATAATATCATCAGTTGATTATATCCAATTTTATAAACACATTAGATACGTATTGCAAACTTGCTTCACGTTATCGAAGCTTTTAATCTTAATAAATATGTGAAAAAGTTTAGCTGAAAAAATTAATTAAATGCTTGTATCACGACAAAGCAACAGACGATGATTAAACTTGAAAAAAAAATATATATATAAATTAGTTTTAATTATTCATTGATTAATTGCTCCGTAATCCTCGGTAGATCATGAATCCAGCTGTATGCATGTAACGTGTACAGGGAAAATTAACCACGATTAACGCTAATTGACGACTGGTGCAATCCGTTCTAAATGAGTACATTTCACTCGAGCGTTCGGGAAGTGCTTTTATCGAGAAATACGCAACAACTTTCCGAACGATCGCGAACGAGGGGCATATTAGAGACGCTCATGCGTGGTTTTCTTTCTTTGGTCGTTGATGCAGAAGAGAAGTTGGCTGGCAGAACTTAAGGCCGTCGCACACAAATTGACATAACAGTAACAGGCGTAGCGTACAAGCATCTTGGCCCGATGGGACGCTCCATGCGAGCCGCCATATTGTTGCGCAGAATTTATTTTGAGTGTTTCATTAGTCGAGACGCTTATATGCTGTGCTTATGCACTTATGTAAATTTCTGTGCGGTGGGCTTTACGATGTAACGGTCGTTCTGCTTCGCCAGGGTGGATGAATGTAGCATTTCTCGCATTGCGATCGTAACTGTTCGCTAAATGACAAACCGTTGAAGAACAGATAAAAACTTATGAATATTGTATTAATCTCTTCAAGGAGATTGTAATTTTGATTATTATTAAACATGAGATTTCTCGGACAATAGTCTTTTTATATGAAACATAGAAAAGAGTCCAAGACAATTCTAACGATAACACTTGTAAAAAAAATCTATTGAGATTAATAATATGCAAAATAAAATCTTTAGTTGAAGTTGATTTTATGTTTTATAACTAATTTATTTTCCATAAATTTCAAAAATTGCAAGTACGTCTTTTTCTTTAATTAATTTATAGATAAAATAAATAGTAGAATCAATACAAAATCAACTTGCTAGAGATTGTGCAAAATTTTCAAACTTTAATAACATATTAGTTATCAGTTAAGTCCTGCACATTTCATCACGTAATACCCATTAGGTGTCATACATTCGCGGATGATGATCTTGACCAATATTCGTTATGTACGCATATATATATGTGTGTATTTGATTAAATGGAAATATTGATATTAATCGCAAAATCAATAAATAATATATCATTCTAATAATATGATTTAATATGAGAACTTTGGAAACAATTGATATTAAAATTCAATTTTATAAATTAATTTAAATAAATTAATAAAAATATAAATATAAGATATATAATCTGCAACATATTGTATTAAATTCTATGGACATAACTTTTTTCTCGGAGATAAGAATACATAATATTAAATTAAATAAATTAACGTTGCGTTATTTTTTTTTAAATAAACGATAAGAATATAAATATAATACAAAATTATAGTGAAAAATTAACCAGTCGCGTCCGGTTAGTCGACGGATTAGTCGACGTCGTGCCAAGCGAAGTCATCCCCGAGCGACGAACGAGTGGCCCTCACGTAGGCTAGAGGAGGGAAACCGTAGAAGGTGAGAAACCTCTCGGAGGCTCCCGACTGACGGAGGCTCCGAGCCAGGAATTAGCATTGCTTCTCCGGAATCTCTTTTCGTCTCTCCTCCGCCGAGCGCTGCCCCTCGTTCTTCTCGCGTCTCTTCTCGCTCTCTTTCCTCTTCGGTGCTCTCTAAACCTCGGTTTCCCGTAATTATTTTAGTCCCCTCGTCTCTCGCGCGATCCGCCCCTCATTCCTTGGTCGTGGTAACGCCGGAGATGTAATCGTGGCTTACCAAGAAGGAATGCAACAATTTAGCAACTCGTTTTATTTTAATCTTGTGCGTGGAGATGCATTACATGAGAAATACAATTCAGGTTGACTGATTGTTATGTCATTTTCCTTTTAGAAACTAATCTGTTGGAGGAATCATTATCTGACGTATTGTTATACGTCATAAAACAATTTGCAAGTTAAATATTTTACAATATAACTCAGGCTGATTATTAGAAATGATTTGTTTTTCAAGTTTTGTTATTTCCAATACATTATGAAATTTTCAAGAAACGCAACTGGTAGAGCATTATTATTATTTGCAATCTCGATTCGAAAAATGTAGTATATCATACTATACCGGAAAATTAGATAATTAATTAAAAGCTCTCTCGTTCAGAATTTTTATTAACTTATTGCTAGCATAGCTCGCAGCTTCTTCCGCATGCGAGAGATTGTGACCATAAGAGTAGATATCTAAACAATTAAATTAAGCGCTTTTGTTTCGTGCGTTATAAGACTAGCAGCTAGTCATATAGAGCCGAGAAGCTTTTCCAGCATGTTGATCTCTTCATCCGATTAGCGTCGACCGAGGAAGCGACTATTCCACCGTACCACTCATTTTGCTCTCGTGATACATTTTTTCTCTCTGCTCTTTCTTTTATCACGCATCGCCAAGGAGATCCATAAACAAAATTGATACGATCTTTTTTTTTTGCGTACGTACCTTTACCATTTGCACATAAAACGAAATGAGCGGAAGTTTCTCAAAATTGCATGAATATTACCATGACGTTCCTTCTCGTTGGATCACGATTATACTATTTCTTTGTCTATATTCATCTTATTTATTCATAGTTCTTTTTCTTCTTATCCCGTCGTCTTTAAAGTCTTTCTTAACGAAGCTTTCTTATTTGAAATTGTAATAATATGCTTTGCTCATGTTGAAATTTTCCATTAATTTTTAATACGTTTACATTAATTAAAAAATTAATTGATCTAATATTTCTTTTTATTTTTCTAAATTCGGAATAAATAATATTTTTAATGAACACGCAAATATTTGACATATAAGATTTTGATGGAAATAATCGAAAGTTCTTTGTTAATTTTAATACTTTTTGTCTTCTTTCTTAGTGAATATTGCAAAGCCGTTTGCGACTAGATATATCTGTATCACACATTATCTCGATATTGGTATATACGTACCACCTGCTATACGCACACCCTCTATAAATCGTCGTGTAGATTATCCGAGTATGCCTGGAAAGTTCGTTGAATCGATGTCCGGGATACGAAATAAGAGATGGCATGTCGATCAGCTGCTATCAGGGAGAGACGAATAATTCTTGATAAATAGTTCTTTTTGTGAATAATCTAGGATAGAGATAAGGGGAGGAGGGGACGTGCTGAATAGACATATACATATATAAAACTTTATAAAAATATATACATTGTATTCTATACTTGATAGAAATTCTGATAAAGTCGATAAAGATTTTATATCTAACTTTTTGATATCATCATGAAATATTTCTGCTGTCATTAAATCCAGTAATTACTCATTAAAAGTTACACATGCTAAAAGATAAAATTATTTTATTATCATTTCTTATCATATATATGTATATCTTGTGTAATAATGTTTTATACAAACTCATAGAATTTATTATGTCACGTGAATTGAATTTAATCCCGTCAAAAATTAAATACTTAAATTATTTAGACGCAAAGTCCGCGATAAAGAATTCTTCATTCTACTTTCGATTTAACGAAGATCTTTTCTTACCAGTCTGAGGAAGCCAAACATATGCTAAGGAAGCGCGCTGCAAACAAAAGGCTGAAGAAAAGACGCGATTAATACTCCGCGATTAAAGTCCAAATAATACGTACAACTGATGACATTCTGCCGCACAAATGTTCTCACGAATTAAATAATTAATTTAACGGACAAAGAGCAATTATCGAATGTGGTCGCGAAGCAATTTATTAAGAAGGTTGGCAAAGGGCACGCGAGAACAAGGAGCGAGAACGGTTCAGCGATTTTGTGACTTACGTTACTACGTGCTCTACGTGCGCGCCGGCGATAGACACACTCGTGAGAGTGTGTGTGTGTGTGTGCACGCGCGCACAGGAGTACGTACGGGCGAAGGGGACAGACCGACAGAGATAAAGAGCACTTCCGGACGCGCGCGCGCGCGGCGAGAGACCAAGGTCCGCGTATCTGTTGCTGCTGGCAAGGAGAGGCGCAGGAGAACCCGCGGGAGAGTCACACCTGAGTGCCCACGCTTCCTCTTATCCGTTCCCTCCCTTTTGTCTCTCGCTCGCTCGGTCCCGCTCGCCCTCACGCGAGTCCCACAGAGCTCTCCCTCTCTGACTGGCCCCTCGCACTCTGTCTCTTTCACCTTCTCGCTCTCGGCGGGCTACTCCCCATCCCTGGGGTACACTATCTCTCTTTTTTCTCTACTTCCTCTGTCCTCCCCTCGTACAAATGGCGCGCACCATCTCTCGTCATGTCGTGCCCCACGGTATCCTGCGCGAGCGACGAGTGTTCCTTTCGATAGGGACAATAGAGAACCTTTCAAAAATTGTTTGACGACTGCCGCGTAGAAACAACCGAATAAGATAGTCAAAACTGGAGAAGATTTCTAAAGAATTTCGAAAGAATTTCTCCCAAAAGAAGAAAAATGAGATAAGATCCAGGTAGAACAAAAATTATAATATTGATATCAAAATAACGCTAAAGCAGCGCGAAAATGACATTTTGATGTCATTTTGACATCTTTGTGATTTCTCGTTCTACCTGGGGAGTTAATCAATAAGGATTAATACAACAGACAATTAAAAGTGTTACTGAAATTTTTCTGTAATTGACGGATATTTAATTTTATCGTACAGTAAAGTTTTAATTTCAAGTATAATGAACGATGGCTAAATCATGCAGAAGATAACTAATAGCAGGTAGATGAAGATGTCAAAGACGTGTTTCGCGTGCGGGCTCTCTTGACGTGACATTCTCGGTCTCTTATCGGCTTTCATACGAGACGTAATTATTCGCAAATACGAATGCGACTCGTGGGCGCTCTATATGAGCAAAATCTGATGCACAACGAGACGAATGACTTTCGATCGGCGCTTAGGGTTACAAGTCGTTCAACTCGTGCGTATCGGTTTACACGAATTACACGATCATGCGCGCGATACTAAGGCAATATTGTTGACTCGTGCTCGTCTCATTGATATCTTCCCTCCGTTATATTTCCTGAAAGCGGAGTATTGCGTGCTCGCATGCGGCTGTAGGTATATGCCACGCAATTTTAGCGAATAAACCCGATACTAGCGCGTTTTCACGACGAGAAAGCTTAACCCGAGTAATTTTTCATGCCGACCGGTATTACTAATTACGACTTATTACATGGCAATGAAACTTCACTTAACAAGGGTGTTATTACGATAAGACGCTTTGATTACAAGTTTAGCAACCGGGTAGATTGAGATTGCCGTAGAAAATTATTGATTTCCTTGATAAAGCATTGTTATTAATTTACATTTAGAGAGGTACTTTGAGGAAAGCTAATTTTCATAATCGATCTGAATGTATAAATGGCATCAAAAATTTTAAATGATAATAACAGAAATTCATCTAATGAGGATACTATGGATTTAAATACAAGTTCCAAGATAATGACAACTCGTTCAACTATGACAATTTTATATCAACCTAACAAATATACATATACGTTCGCATGGATGTCAATCTTTTCGGCAAACTTTAAATTCAGCGTATATCTTGTCTCTGAATTAATCAGACGATAGCAACCACACAAGTGCCAACCTGATTCGGAGCATCGTTCATGTTACAAACATTCTCTCGGATTTCCAGTGTCAGGGAAAATATAGATGCAAGATGATCTTTCGTCACTCAGCAACTCGATTATCACGCGCTCTCGGCTGCTCGAAGACCGGCAATTGACTTTTAATCTTTAAAAAATGATACGTAGTTTACTGATTACACCTTTCAATAAAAAAAATGTATATTGAAAAGATTGAATTTTTTTTAGTGACATCGGGACCAGCAAATATAAAATAGAAACAGTAAAGAAAAAATCAAGAATATATCAAAGCAACGATTTAATATCGTAATCAATGCTATGAAGAATTATAAAGCCAGACTAATTGTAAGACGTAAGTAAGATTCAGTACAGATATAACTCGTGCTTAATTGCGCGACTTATAGTTCTATCGAATCTTTGATACACGCTCATAAATTGTAACGTGATAAATTGAGAAAATAGATAATAGAATGAAAATTTGAAAGAACTAAAAGTAGAAACAGTAGGAGAAAGGAAAGGAGAGCGAGGACATACATAGGTACCTAAAGCAAAAATGTACTATAATGTACCCTTTTCCCACGATATATCCGTTCAACGCTTGAGGATATACTTAAGAGACTCTAGGCCAGGCATATATCGACGAAATATAATTTGATGGCGCGCATACAAATCCCCCCGTCCTGCGTTCTCCAGTCTCTCCGGACGTAGTTCTCCTTAATCGAAGGAGGATGTGGAGTCGGTTAAGCCGAAGTCAGTCAGTCAGTTTCATTTGAACGTCAGCTGCCCGGATGTCTCCCCCATCTGTGGGACTCGTGTTGCAGGGAACAGAGGCACCCATGTGAGACACCTTCTCCTCCGTGCTCACTCACTCGTCTGCTCACTCAGGTGGACCCATACACGGCGTGCGCGTGTATGCAGCACGTAATGCGCGCGTATCACGCTTTACACGGATACATCTGGACGCCAAGTACATCTGCGTACGGTGACGGTCACTATCTCCCCGACATAACTCGCCGCTGAATTGTCGAGGCTCCCGATACGCTGTTGCTACCTTATTGGACTACGAGATCAAAAGTCACACGCCGTACGAATCTTCCAGCGTGGAATAAAACCGTTACACAATGTTCTCTCATTTGGATCTCTGAATAAAGAGGACGATAGGATCGATATCCCGATAAATCCACCGATTAATTTTGGAGAAATCTAATGAATAATTTATACTTGGTTCGAATAGGTGAAAGATCAGTAATCATCGGTCACTCCCCGCATTATGCATTCGCTCATTTATTCGATCTTCAATCGAGCTTTTAAACGATCGAATACATATGCATGTTAATTTCGGCTGGCGTCGTTCGTTGGTTTCTCCCCGAGCTAACAGTCTGGGCGAGTTTATTTTGTATATTAATGAACTCTTTGTCCATGAAAATACAACTTGACAACTTTCTTAGCATCTTTCCTTTTTATTTCAGTTGTGTGCAATGTATATATAAAGCATGAAAAATTTGACTAGATTATTTCAATGTGTTTAAAACAATAGAGAGAAATAAATCAATAAACAGTATTGATGAGGATCATTTTTATTATATGTTGCAATATGATAAAGTTAGTTTCTCATATTTATTCTCTCTGAAATAATGGAATATATTCAGCGTGGAGTTGGCGAATATCTTTTTGTCGACATTCAAAAATACATATCATAAATCATTTATTGCTGATTTAAACAATCTGGATCTGGTTTCATGTGAGAAAATACGTTTTATTTTTTGGATCTTGCATCTGATCCCATTGCAAAACTGCAGGTGTTAGCGAGCTAAGCATTTCTTGCGTGGCTGTAAACATCACAAGAATCGTTCGATTGTGATTTAATAAAAAGTTCAGAAATATTTCAAATAATACGTAATCTCACAAGTAGGTACCATCCCGTGCTACTTGCATTTTTCTTTTTCTATTTTATTTTTATCATAAAAAGATTTATCATTAAATAGAAAACTTGCTTATAAGACACTAAAAAATCTATAATTATAAAATATACTAAACAAGCTATAATTATAAAATTATATACATGAATTAATGAAAATGATTATTTTGACAGTATTAGCAAATAATTTTACTGAGAATAATTTTAAGAGGATGAATAGAAAGGATGTAAATATACATTCTACCTGTACTTCATCAGCGAGATTCATCAGCTTCTCGAGAAGCAAGTGGCATTCTATACGAATTCGAGGAAGTCTTCTCGGATTAAAATGACCAGTTAGAATGGCATTGCATACAGCAAATGTAGCAGATCACATTGCGCAAAGTCTAGTTGACAAATCAAAATCGTGTTCTCCGTCGAATCTTCGTTACTTCATTCCGGACGTGACATTCGGCGAATCAGATGACGGCAGAAGACGGCTCGAAACGTTTGCAAGATGAGTAAGCATCAAGGCAAGTGCTTCGAAAGTATGGATCTAAACTGCATCTTTAATTTAATAATCAAAATTCTTCTTTGGGATTGGAAAATCTTCTTCAAATTGAAAAAGGATCTTCTTTATTTGTTGCTTTTCTCCTACAGTTTCTGAACACGCCATCGGAAAAAAATGATTATTAGAATCATTTATAGAATAAAGATATTACAATTAATCTTCTTTTTCGTTATACTGTCGTATTGCCAGCTATATACGGATGGCTCGATGCGATAAGCGCGAACACGATATCGCCGGCACGAGCGAACGTGGAAGAGTATGGATACATACATATGTGCGTGCGACGCCGACACGCCTGGTACACTGCATGTTGGAAATAATGAAAATGCGAAGCAGAGAAGATTTACAAGAAAAGCTCCCGGATGTGAGAAACTTCATCTTGATCAATTTCCTTCATTAGGGGCCGCGCGTGGGTCTATCGCGGAAAACGCTTGGAAACGCAAAAACTAGACTTCTACACTATGTGCAGAGCACAAAGCTATGTGAATGTCATGATCGAAGAGTGATGTGGATTGTAAAAATATTTTCAGAGATACTAGTTGAACCTTGTATCACGAAAACTCTCGACAAAATCTCTATATGAATTTTCTCATATTAAATCTTTTTTCAAGCAATCTAACGTGTACTTTGAAGAAATAATATCAACGAAATAATATCAAACATTTAATAAAAGCGAGAAAAGGCAAAATTTGAAATTTTATCAAGAATGCAGCTATTGATATATAGCTTTGTTTGGACACTCTGTATATTCGGTACTCTCCTGCAAGGTAGGAGGGGATTCTCTGTCCTGTCAGCGCCTCTTCGAGTTCAACGATCTCTGCGATGGAGTCACGTGTGAATTCGTTAAACCGATATATAACATTTAGTTTGGATAGTGATTAGATATTTCCACATTTCTGAAAATATCCACATCTGAAATCTCAAACGCTTTATACGCAATCGATGAACTATAATTTTATGGTTCATTGATAAACAAATCTGAGATCTTTGTTTTAACTAGAAAGAAATTTGTATACGATGTAGTCACATTAATATATTTTATATATTTTTTAACAAAATTATTAATCGCCTTTGGAACAAAGACATCACATTTTATTTTTTAAAACGATAATCGATTGCTCGAATCGTTAAAAAAGTAAAATGTTGGGCTACGGGAAACGAAATATATGTCAAAAAAGCGATAAGGAGGATTCTTTTTTCTTTTAACGGGACCGGCGTCTGGCTGACGATGTGAAAACTTGTATATATGGCACGGCGCGAGTCACATCGTTTAAATGCAACAAAAGTAGAGCGCTGTCCACGTAGGGCAAGGAAAGTGAGCGGAAGACAGGTGAGTGCAGGTGAGGAACGAACTCGAGGTGCGGATGTACACAGAGCAGAAAGAGAAGAATCGACTCGCCCGCGGGTAGATAACCTACCGCTGTTGTAAAGTGAGCGAGGGGACTGTGTAAAGTAATTGAAGTTTCTGACCAAAGTGAAGGAAACACATCCGCGAAACCTATTGTTATTATTTGTTATTTTGCCAAAAATAGACTGACATAAGAAATTACATGATTATTCGATACATAAGTTCCATTATATATCGTATATTTTTTTTATATGCTTCAATATATTAAATAAAAAGCTAAATTGACATACAAATATGTATGACTATTTATAAAATATTTTTGATTGATAACAATGAATTAATTTGTTTCTATCGCAATCGTTTTCGTCGTGAGGAAGTGTCGCTTTCAAAACTGCTGGCTCCTTGATTATGTCACGGAGAAAATTGTCATTATTTCTACTCCGATGGATGCGTTTTCCACATCTTAACGATCACCTTGCCTCCGTATAACAACCGCCGGCCACGATCTCTTACCATCAAAAAGCAGTCAACAAGATTAGAAAGGTGTACTCAGCGTCCGAGTGCACATAATTACCTAATGAGTCACTAGTCTTTTATTACACAGACATATTAATTGTTTCGTTCCCTAAATAGGCAATATGTTTCTATCACATAATCCATATTATATAACGCACAGGATCGTGATTTAATTTTGTATAGTCTGTAATCATTTACAAACCAATAAAGAAAGTTGACAAAACTTCGTAGAGAAACTGAAGTATCATAGACATACTTTTTCTTTCGAAATATAATAATTTTCTAATCTAGAATTTAGTTGGCAATTCATACAAGATGCAAAATTACTACGTCATTAATTCAATAAGAAAGTTCACATATTTCATCATCTTCTGTAAAAATGTTTAGCTTTTAATTTAGTTATTACTTTATTCTTGTTAATATATTTTATGGATGGTATGTGCCTAATATTAAACACGAGGAGAGCGAGAACAATCCCTTCGGACGTCCCAGGGGCTTCCTCGCGCAGGGTGTCTCGTGGTCGTGGTTCCGAGAAGCGAACGGGCAAGAGGGTTAGCTGGTTGGTAGGAATACACGCAATAACTTGTGTGCGTGGAAAGTAGTGTTTTACGAATGTGCGAATAAAAATATGAACTATAATATTAGACGTGATAACTGAAATCCCATATACCTATTCATTTGAAATGCATCGATGTTCAATTTGATATATTTAAGAATGATTGATGTAATATTTACTTCTGCACATTACATCGATATGTAGATGTAATTTCAAGGGAGGTTTTCTGAGGATAACAAAAAATGTGAACTTTCCTGTTGAAATAGCAGCGAGTTTGCGTCTCGTTTGCCGACTGAATTCCAGATTGGACGAAGAATGTTATACTTTCGAGAGGCTTTGGAAAAACATGATAGAATTTGCAACCGCTTGACGAGGTAAAACGAAGGCTTGGCAACCGTAAAATTTGGAAGTAGGCCATCGTGTAAGTTTATGACTGAAGTTACGACAAGAATTTACGTATGCATGCGCGGCACAGGCATAGCGCATGTATAAGCAGGACATGGCTGCGTCTATATACACGTTTACGGCAAACGTGTGTACACGAAAATAGCTCTGATATCTATTTTTGCTAAATAATTGCTATTCGATCTGAGCCGAGACTTAAAAGAATATTGTGCGTCGCGCTCCCGCGCTGCAAGCTTCGATCTTTTGTCCGCCACTGCGGCAATACTCTGCGAAAGCGTAATTTCCATTGCTCTGTCTGAAGTTGTAACGGCGTAAAAAAAAAGAACAAGTGAACGGGATACATTCGAATGTATCATTTAGAAACTGAGAATGTCGAGTGGTCGCTATTCCGGGAAACGAGGGAGAAAGGTTGGCTGCTAACAGCGGCTCGACGACGCCAAGCACACGTATAAGTAACGCACACACGCACGCGTCAATCCGCTTTGGGATTCACAAAAGCTCGGCTATACTCGCGAAAATTGAAAACAACGGAATTGCACCATCTCATGCAAGTCGATGTCACTTTCAATGGTCCCTTTCGTGTCCCTTCGTATCTGTCTGTCGCGAGCGGCAAGTAGATCCCATGATATTTCTCAAAAATTTTGATTCTCTCTCTTGAAAGAGAGATCTCGCTCCTCCTTCTATAAATAATATTTACGTTGCGCTATGTCATTTATGAATATCCGTCAACTTAATGTAGAATTGTCCGCGCATGTGTTCGTGAGTACATCTATCGTCCACTGCATACATTATTCACGAATCCTTAGTCGAATGTTCACCACGTGGCTGAATCCGCTCGTTCGCCCACGTCTACATGTTATGAAAAATCTATGTTACGGCCTTGATATTATTCTCGTTATAGGTATCTACGTGGAATTTAGACAAATATTCAAGTTCAGATTTTTTACAATTGTACATACACGTTTTCATCAAACACCATTCTGCCAATCGAAAACTTTATCTAAAAAAAGAAATAACTTTCCGTTTATTCTTTAAACGTGAGGATATTATTTATTATATACTTTTTAGTATTTATTAAGATAAACATGTACGATGTATGTTTTTTACAATATATTAGTGACTATTTTATGATTTATTGAATATCGGTTCCAAAGTTCTTCATCGAATAAAGTCAATTTTCTATAGACTATTATCATATTATTTTAAGATTGTCTGAGAGAGAGAGAGAGAGAGAGAGAGAGAGAGAGAGAGAGAGAGAGAGAGAGAGAGAGAGAG
>JAJVSH010000335.1:71825-84290 GCA_021460005.1 Tetramorium alpestre | reverse complement strand
CTGGTGAATACTTTGCGGCTGAAGAACCAATGGGATGTCCAGAGATGTTCGTACAGAAGCTACGTGAACGTATGCGGCGAGTGAGATCGAGGCCTACGGCACATCACATTAAACTAAAGATTTTCATACATAAGGAACTAGAAGAATGCACACATGTGTTTGTTAGAATCGACCGACCGAGAAAGCCACTGGAGCAACCCTTCGAAGGACCTTTTCAAATAATCCAAAGATTAACTGATTTTCTGTACAGGATCGACTATAAAGGGCGACCTACGGAAATCAACATAGACAGGTTAAAACCGGCATTCATCGAGGAGCCAGAGGAAGTCCAACANCCGACAGAGGACTANGCTCGCCCAGGACCGTCAGGGNTAGGAAGAAAAAAACGAGTACANCCAGTACACACGGTCAAGTTCGTGACTCTATGAACGGAGCCACTACGGGGGGAGTAGATGTGGCGCTCCTCAATGCCAATTGGACATTAACGTTTCTCGTTTATTCAAATCTGGTCGCGTCGATATACACACCGTCTTTTGTCTGTTATATTACCGTTAATAAACTTCGTATGAATAATAAGAGGACTGTGAATATTCTCTTCTCCTATTAAAACACGAGAGAAAGCACGGGCGCGTATATTAGAGAGCAATATCCCCAAAATGTCTCCGGCGAGATGTTTTTAGCGACGTTTAATGCGAAACGTTTTCATGACGTTTAATGAGAAAGGTTTCCAGGGCACATCACAACGGATAATAAAATAGCGCAACAGAATATTTAGGGAAAGGAAACTAGATACAAGAACAATAAGAGTGACATTCCGTTCCGTCTTTTTTGTAGCTGGTTTCCCCATTGTAAAATGCATTTTTGCTAGCCTCCGGCGAGACTTCTCCGTCGAGAAGTATCCGGCGAGACTTCTCCGCCGAGACTTCTCCGCCGAGAAGTCTCCGGCGAGACTTCTCAGTCGAGAAGTCTCCGGTGTAACTTCTCCGCCGAAAAGTACCGGAGAAATTTCTCCGCCGAGAAGTCTCCGGCGAGACTTCTCCGCCGAGAAGTCTTCGGCGAGAGTTTTCCGAAAAGTCTCAGGCGAGAATTCTCCGAGATGTCTCCGGCGAGACTTCTCTGAGATGTCTCCGGCGAGACTTCTCCGAGATGTCTCCGGCGAAACTACTCCGCCGAGAAGTTTCCGGCGAGACTACTTCGCCGAGAAGCCTCCGGCGAGACTTCTCCGCCGAGAAGTCTCCTGCGAGACTTCTCCGCCGAGAATTCTCCGTCGAGACTTCTCCGCTGAGAAGTATCTGCCGAGAAGTATCCGGCGAGACTTCTCCGCCGAAAAGTCTCCTGCGAGACTTCTCCGTTCGAGAAGTCTCCGTACGAGACATTTCCAAGAAGTCTCCGTTCGAGACTTCTCCAAGAAATCTTCGTTCGAGACTTCTTCAAGAAGTCTCCGTTCGATACTTTTCAGTTCGAGAAGTCCCGTTTCGAGAAGATTCCGTTTGAGAAGTCTCCGTTCGAGATTTATCCATTCGAGAAGTCTCCGTTCGAGAAGTCTCCGGCGAGACTTCACCACCGAGAATTCCCCGGCGAGGCTTCTCCGCCGAAAACTGTCCTGCGAGACTTCTCCGACGAAACTTCTCCATTCAAGAAGTCTCCGTTCGAGACTTCTCCACCGAAAAGTCTCCTGCGAGATTTCTCCGCCGAGAAGTCTCACCGACGTTTAATGCAAAACATTTTCATGACGTTTAATGAGAAAAGTTTCCAGGGCACATCACGACGAATAATAAAATAGCGCAACAGAATATTTACGAAAAGGAAACTAGAAACAAAGACAATAGGAGTGACATACCGTTCCGTTTTTTCCGCTTCTCCGAGAAGTCTCCGGCGAGACTTCTCCGCCGAGAAATATACGGCGAGACTTCTCCGTTCGAGAAGTCTCCGTACGAGACTTCTCCAAGAAGTCTCCGTTCGAGACTTCTCCAAGAAGTCTCCGTTCGAGACTTCTCCGTTCGAGAAGTCTCCGTTCGAGAAGCCTCCGGAGAGACTTCTCCACAGAGAAGACTTCGCCGAGAAGTCTCCTGCGAGACTTCTCCGCCGAGAAGTCTCCTGCGACGCTAAAACAAAATAACTTTTTAAAACTTCCCAGTTTTCAAGAAGTTTAATCACGCACTTATGCAAAACAAGCCATCTAGTATTACATGATTTTAAAAATTTATTTTTTTCAACATCAAAAAAATCTTTAAACTCGCGTAAAATTGCAGATCTTTTTGCATTGCCCGATATACCAGGTCTATGAAACCGGAAGTTTTTCATTGAAATAAAAGACGTAAATTTGGAAAAATGAATTCAAATTGTTTATTCAAAATATTTTCCATCGCTAGCTACACATTTTTCTCATCTTTCGGGCAATTTGTGGATTCCGCGCCAAAAGAATATTTTCTCCTTCGAAGCAAACCATTCATTGAGCCATTTTCGGACATCCTCATAAGAAGTGAAGTGCTGCTCAGTGAGAGTGTGGCCCATCGACGAAAACAAGTGGTAGTCGGAAGATGCCATTCTGGAGATTATGGCGGGTGGGGTAGGGCCTCCCACTTGATGGTCTTCAAATAGTTACGGACGACTAATGACGTGTGTGCTGGTGCATTGTCATGGAGGAAAATCAGGCTGTCATGTNTTTCCTTAAATTCTGGCCTTTTTTCGCGAATAGCACGGTGTAACTTGATTAATTGTTGATGATAACGATCGGTATTAACTGTTTCTCCAAGTTTCAACAGTTCAAAGTAAATTATGCCCTGCTGGTCCCACCTATCTATTTATATATTACCTATCTATGATGTTCGTCAAATAGTTATCAGTATAAAGAATGAAGTAACTGAGGTCTCTTTTTAATTTATTTAATTTAACATAGAGGAACACAGCATTTAATTTAATTTAATTTAATACAGAGAAACACATAATACAGCATAATACAACATAATTATAGATATATTAATATTATTATAGAGGAACATAGCATTTAATTTAATTTAATATAGAGGAACACACAATACAGCATAATTATAGATATATTAATATTATTTTTAATTTTTAGCAAAAAATATTAATAATTGATTGCTTTCCTCCACGGCCGCCTCGGCCGTTGCCGCGTCCGTGATCGCTTCTGCCGCGATCGGCCCAGCGCCATTTGTTGTGCCCAGCCCTTTGCCAGTGTGGAACTGAAATAAAACGTAAATTGTATAATTAAGATATTTATTTTATTAATAAATTTTTCTTTATTACCTTTTTTATATGCGACGTCTGCGTCGACTGCGACGGATACTCCGGCTGCGCTGGTTGCGCTAACTGCGCTGGCTGCGATGACTGCACTACTAGCTGTGCTGGCCGCGCTGGCTGCGTCGGCTGATTGTGAGCCGGCTTCGGCAATGGCAGCATCGGGTGCGTCGACTCCGTCGGTACCGGCGGCGGTGGCGGCGGCGGAGTAACTTTTTTGGCTGACTTCACTGCCGACGGCTTGTTGCATTTGCAGCTCTTCAATTTGAAGGACTGCACATGCAACGATGCAGTCATCCTCCGTTTCCATTAAGAATCTGAAATCAAATAATACACTGAGAAAAATATCGAGGCCTATCTAATCGGATAATCCGTTTACATAATAACAAACGGATATATTCGATTAAGTTGTATATCCGATGAAGAATTTGATCGGATATATCCGATTGACAAATAATTGATCGGATATATCCAATTTAAATATTCGATCCAAATATCCGATCCAAATTGTTAAAATGTAAATAAATTCTATAGAAAATGTGATCAAATATGAAAAAATTTTGGATAAAGTATATAAATTAGGAATGGAAGAGGCAAATGAAAAGAAGAAATTGAAATGAATAAATATTAGACGTAAAATATGTATTTTTACATGAGTTACATATATAATGTATGCGCGCTCGCGTGTGCATGCATGTGTACGTGTGTACGTATGTACATATATACAAATACACTTTTTTTAGACGTACATATTATATGCTAAACTTATATTAATAAACTATTAAATACTAATGAACTTATACTACTGAACTTATTACTACTTATAATATTTTATATATATGTATATACATATATATCTATACATCAAAGATACAACTAATTGTAGTGTGAAAACCAAAAAAATTTAAGAATGCTTTAATCTAAAGAATGGCGCATTGATATACAAACACGCCGAAGGCGGCAAAATGAATAAAGTATTAGGGTGTACAAATATTAATAAATCATAAGATACGAAATATTGGTTATCTGTTTTTTCAATTATATACGCGTAGACGTGAGGGTTAAATGTAATAGTTTCTAACAAGTATCCTTTAAAAAATGCTTTTTTTGTTTTTAAGCAAAGAAAAATTTTTGAAATAATAAAAAAAATTGGATCCCCATATTCTTTATCAACATATAAAGTTAAAACGTTGTTAGGCTTATAAATGATACCGTTAATTTTAACAAAAGATGCAGAGAACAATTCTATGGAGGGTAAGAGATTGAATTGTTTCAAAAGTAATGTTAATTGTGGATGGTCAATTTTTTTAATTTTAGAAGAATGCTGAAAATGAGATGGTAACTTGTTTTCTAAAAATAAATGATTTAACTGCAACTGATTCTTTACAGCAAGACTTTTGCAAATATTGACTCTGTTCATTGAACTTCTAGCTGCAATTTTAAATGTTCTATGTTTGGACTCGTATCTCATGGACCACAAGTTATGCAGAGGACTTAATTTTTTCATTATTCCTGGATAATGAGTTAAATAGTGAAATTTAGGTTTCAGAGGAGTTGAACTAAGTTGCAAGTACAGACTGTTAAATTCTTCCACTGCCCATCTTAATTGATCACAAACAATGGTATCAACATAATCAGTCATAGCGAAATCTAATACACGTCTTAATAAGATATACAAACGCCAATGTTCATCCTCATCAGGTACCTTATGAGAAACTAAGCAAGAAAAGTATCTCACATAGTTTAGAGTTTCAATTGATGACATTTTCCATTTTATCTTAAAAGCACTTTCTAAAGACAATAGAGGCGGTTTACTATTTGAGTCGCAACCATAATCGAAACTCTCTGCCCTGTTATTCAACTCTTTTATAGTAAAATATTTTTTTACTAACAGCGAGTTTATAATTAAACTCATTGTATAATTAGCGACACTCTCTAAAATGTCGTGCATCATGTCAACTACAACTTGTTTGAAAAAGTTAAAATCATCAAGTGCATATCAAATTGTTTTATGTCTGATTCCTGTTTCACTAACGTTGTTAGTATCAACGTCAGCAAAGTAATTTTCTTCATTTCGTAGCAAAGAATTATCTTCAGTGCACATGTATTGAACTTGTTCTTTCTTAGCCTTACATATTCGACATGGATACTTGGCATTGAAACCTTGAACAAATCCCAACACGGGATGTAGCCCCAAATTATCTCCTATTAGCGCCCCCAATTTGAATTTAATAGTTCCCTGAAATTCTGGAATGTTCAATATAATGCCTACCGTTGATAAATATTTTAATTCATCAATCACTAATTGAAAAGCAGCTTGATTTCCTCCTGCAGTTAAATCGGAATAATGAAATAAGGCAAAGAGAAAAATGTATTTTATATTAGATGCTAAATATGGAGGTAAGCACGCTATAAATGTGTATACCGCTCCCAATTTATGAATGCCTGCATGACTAGATAGTGGATTTCCTGTCTCAAATTCGTCATAATAAAGGAGTAACGGATAAATTTTCTCATTAACATGCTCTGTTTGACTAATTTCTAACCACGTAGGACTACAAATGATATTACGAACTGAAGAGAAGCGATTACATTCATGTATGTATTTTTCAATATCTACAAAAATACCGGGAATTGATAAAAATCTCGTTAGAACATGACGAATTGGTATAAATTGTCCTGTACCAACTATTTGTTTCCTTAACCCTCTAGAAAATTGAACATTTCCAACAGCCAAAGGATATTGTTGAGGATGTATATAAGTACCCATATTTTGGTAATATTTATTTCTTTTATATTCAGTGGAAAAGTTGATAACTGAAGTTTTTATTGTATCCAGAATGTTTTCAATATCAAGTGCATTATCCTTATGCTATTATCACGACAGGTTTCCAGGGCTAGTGTCAATGAGTTTGTTAAAAAAACTAATAAATTTCGGATTAAAATTTGAACAGTTTTCCTGGGAATAATAGGGTCAGATAGAAGCGAACTAATCATCAAAGACAAATCACGAGTAAAAATGTTTTCGGCAGTTTGATTGTTGCATATTCGTTGCATTTGTGTTATATTATCATTATTTGAACTTATTGCTGTTTGTTCTTCATAAGTTATTTTTATTTCATTATTTCTTATGTTTTGTTTTTTATTCCTTACTGCAGATGTATCGGAGAAGGAAGCATTAATTTGTGAAAGAAATGTAGGTACAACGCCATGAATTCGTTTGTAATGCATCCTAAGAACTTGCAACGAATCATATATCCGAAAGCATCCAAGTTCTCCGCATCGAACATGGGAAGAGTTGGAATACGAGAAATTTGGACATGTGTATTGAAGATGTTTCAATATTTCAGATATTACCTTAAATTTTCCCGAACAATAATAACACGTTAACATAATGCACTATATACTATGAGAAACTATAATAATAATGAAATAAAAAAAAAAAGGAAAAAAGAATTATAGTATAATTATGTCCGATTATTAACGTTATTAAACAAAATATTTGTACTAATCGAATAAATGAAAATAACCATTTATAAAAAGGTGGAACATTAAACGAAAAGTTCTATTATCAGTAGATAATGTAAAAAAATAATACAAATTAAAAATTGATTTGACAATGGTATTAGAGAAAAAAATATCAAACTTATAAGTTAGTTTTCTTAGCTCTCGACGGCACGTTCTTTTTCCCTTCCATATAAATACCTATATCAGCCAAAGCCTTTATAATTGTTCTTCGATTTACATCTTGATCGTCCAAAAATAGTTCATAAAATCCTTGCTGTATCAGTTGCCACACATGTTTACTTTCCAAAGGATAATTGGAATGAAAAACATGAAATAATTTAAAGCAAAGTTCTACCGCTTCCACAACATCTATACAGGTATATAAAATTTTGTCTACAATTACGTGGCAGCAACTGATATTATCCCAGGTTGGATAATATCAGTTGCTGCCCTACTGCCAAAATATAAGGTTGAACTGATGTAGATATTTTCGCTTTTTTTGCTACCTCGATCCACGATTTACGTCGAAGTTCAATGTGTTCTTCAACTTCTGTTTCACTGCATACTCTCGCGACGAAAGANATTTTCGCTTTTTTTGCTACCTCGATCCACGATTTACGTCGAAGTTCAATGTGTTCTTCAACTTCTGTTTCACTGCATACTCTCGCGACGAAAGACTCCAAGATATCTATCCTCGTTGGTCTCCATGTCTTGTGTACGTAAATGTAAGGAAATATAAAGGGAAGCAGCAAGAGAGTTCCTGTCACTCTAAGTGTAACATCTGAACCGTCTAAAAAAAATTATTATCATTATATCTAAAAATATTTCCTAACATAGATATGAAATAGAAAATTGAAAATAAAATTGTTTATTTTAGAACTCTATTATTAACGCTCGTTGTGATATGTATCACGATAATGTCCATATTTTTTTACTATTGATTTTTTATTTCATTATTGACGAGGTAAATATTTGACGCTTCTATTTGTTAGACATGAGATATAAGCATAATTATTAGATTTTTAAACAAAAACCGATTTGACAAATCATCGTCTCAACAAATACTTGCAATGTCACTATAAATTGAAAAAGTGTAGAGAAAAACATTTGAAATGAATTGAAATGAAAAAGAAACTGTAAAATGTCCATGTTTTAAGATAAACTTCAGAAAAAAATCGCTGACTTTTTTCTGTTATTATTATACAACTGTAGATTTTCATATAAAAATTTATAAGATAATATTTTACTTACTTTTAGCCAAATCAAAGAATGGGATAACTATATCCTTATGTTTCTGTTGGCTTATTTTTCTTGTAACTATTGAAGCTGTTGCAATAATTGCAAGCCTGTATTTTTCACAGCATGTCGCTAGATTCCCAGAATATTTCGATATAGGGCTTAAATTGGGATAAAGGTTTTCGAAATCCTGTTCAATCTGCACAAGAAAATTTTATAAGTTAAAATATTAACATAAATAATACTGTAATTTAATTTTGACTCACAATAAACACTTTATGTAAACATATTATTTCATAATATCAATATTTATAATTATTTAAGAAGCACATTACATTATTGAGTTTATAAGTTGAGAAGATTAACCAAGGCTTTACCAATATCTTGAATTTGCAAAAACGTGTATTCGTTCAAATAGTCCCACACTGTTCCTGGTTGTTCTACAAGTTGCTTACGTCTGTATGGAAAAGTAGCTTTCCAGGAGGCTAGTAGTCGTGGAGTTAATTTGTGTTATAATGGGTCCCGCAAATAAAGAAGATGTGATTGTATCGTCGGATCAATCTCTACAAAAGTCACTAATAACAAAATTCATTGTAAGCACAAAAGATAATATATAAAGATATATAAGTATTTAACATATTTTTTCACGAAAAAATAAAGAAATTAAATAAGAACCTTCTTTTGAAATTTCTGTGTTAGATTGAATTTCTCCTTGCAATTGACTAACAGACCTCCAAGTTTTTGTGGCATGAGATATGTCGTTTGAAGGACATAAATCTCCATCCCTATCCGTTGACACTGTGCTCTTGATATTTGGTCGTCTTAAGAGAACATCTCGGTTTTCTTTAATAAGTTTTCTTCGTTCTTGGAAGAGCTGAACTTGCAGCACTTCTTCTGTTCTTTTCCTCTGAAGTGTGATACCGTCTGGACGTTTATATGATTCGTATTTAAAACTATAAAAAGCGGACATCGGTGTTTTAGGAAACAGACGTTTAAAATATTTAGCCCATCTTATGAGCGTAGATGTTGGTACTTTTCGTTTCGGCGGAGTGGCTAAATTGAGAAGATGTTTGGCAGTAATTTTTCCTATTGAGTTGATATCGGATCCTACTGGTACCAAATCATTACGATGGATGTTGTGGATAAGTTTTTGAAAATAGGATCCGTTTTTATGTAAAAGGTTAAAGAGCGGATTTTTAGCTTCAGAATCTGTATTAAAATCTGGAATTGGTGATTGCCTTTTTTGTTGCTGAGCACTATTTTTTTGCGCTATTTGTACAGAGGCATTTATAACGTCATTAAGATCTTTTAGCTCATCCTCCAACTGTGCAGATGCAAAATCTTCAACGCTTGTGGGAAGAACAGTATCTTCAATGTTCACTACTTGCAGATCTAGAGTATCTTCAAGGTTTTTATTATCTTCTGTGATTTTTATTTTTTCGTAGCTTGTAAATTCGCCGAAATCCAACGAAAACGTCAATGGACTCTCTGATAAATTACTGCTGTTGCTACTGATACTCGTAGAAAAAATATTTGGTGAATTTATTTTGGAAGAATCGAATGATGCGATTTCGTGTAAACTGGTCGTTGAAAAAGACTGCTCGCTACTTATGTCATTAATATTCGTGGATTGCACATCACCATATGCCTATAAAAAAAAGATAATATCAAATTGATTTTTTACAACATAATTACAACATAATTGGTAGTGCAAAACTATGCATGTTATGTTACATGCATAATAATATAACATAAGTAAGAGTATTATACCGTTAATAGTTCGGGATCTATCCAAAAGTTGTTCAGTGACATTCATTTCACTAGAGCTCTACCAAATCTCCTCCGTGGACCATATTTCGTAATTAATTCATCAAGTTTATACTTTTTTAAAGTTTTTAAGTCTTCCACTGAAATATTTTCCTCTAGTGTAGAAAAAAATAAAGTAACAAATAAAAAATCTAATTAGCAGCAGATTAATTATTACTACTATGTGAAATACGTAAAATGAAACATAAAGAGTGACAACGACTGACAACGACTCGATATGTTTACTGGCGATTGTTATGCAATTCTCCGTGGTTGCATTCCGATATTCACTGCAAATACTGAAAATATATGACACATAATACGAAAATATATAATACTTTAGTACTGGCAGTATCGGCTGTTGTCTAAAAAAATATAAAAAAGGTAAAGCACAGTGAATATCAGTACATAACCTGTTTTTTTCATCAAAAACTTTATATATATAAAAAATATATAAATGTTCTAATTAAAGAATGAGACTTATACTTACTTATTAATATATTAATGACCTCTTTTTCAATATCTATTTGTTTTAAAATACGCCTTATGTCACACATGATGAACGCAAAAAATTTCAAAAAAATTGATGATTTTATAGAAAAATCGTCGCGATATACAACTGTAATAAATTATAACCAGAATTGTCGTTCAGCAGACGTTTGTAAAACAGCACGAAGGGATAGATACACACACACGGCAGAGGCCGTGTACGTGCATATAACCTCTACAGACGTGCTATGCCTCAACGTCCGCTGAACGGCAACTCTGGTTATAACCAATCTTGCTAGTGAGCCTCACTACACGTACATATACAAGCGCGTATACGTACTACGAAGAATAGACTGCACAATACGCGCGTTCGCACTTGTTTATGATACCCGGCCACCAAATCTGACTGCTGGAGATCGCGCATTTCCGCGGAATCGGATACATCCGTTTCTTTTCGACAGTCTTCGGCAAAATTCGTTAAGATTATCCGTTCAAATTCAAGATTAATCGGATACATTTCATCGGATATCACTACATTTTCAGCGGTTCTCATTCTTCATCGGATATTATATGATCGGATATTGCGTGGTTACCGATTAAGTTGTATATCCGATCTTATCGTCATCTTATCCGATCAAATCGTACTTTTTATCCGATGGAAATTTTAACGGATATACAAAGAGTGACTAATTTTCCGAACATGTTTCATCGGTTACTACATCTCATCGGATAAAGGTATCCATCTTTGATCGGATAACAAAATTAACAATCGGATACCCTATTTAATCGGTTTATCCGATGGAAATTTTTCTCAGTGTATTAATTGATTGATAAATTATAGAATTGTTTATTACAGAATTGATACAAATTCTGATTTTCGATACTTACGTGTTGTCCGCTTTCGACGCCATCTTGCCTTTAGTGACTCGAGCTTTCTTCACTCTTTATTCGATTGTCTTCGTCATTGATATCGAGTAGATACTAAATGCATATGAGTGTATTTAGTTAATGTTTTTGAAAAGATTTTTAAGGTGCAATTTCACGTGCTGCTGAAACAAGCAATTAAAGTGACAGATTTGTCGCTCGTAATCCAGCGGCTACAGTTTTGTAGTTTGAACTCGTTCAATTACAAAGCATTACTGCTCAAATGCACAGCGACAGTGCTACTGCGTCATGTTTCATATGACGAAAGATACATAACTTTGTACCTTGTGAGTCACGATATCAATCATGTAATTTTCGGAAGTTTCACGTAAATGCAATTATTTCATTGGAATTATTGATTGAGTTTACGTGAAATATTTCACGTTTCCGGAAACCATATTTATCACGATTTTCAAACACTGGTGTAACCTAATACTTTTTTTAAAATGTCTTTTTTGTTTGACGATATCACAGCAAGAATAACATTATTTTCGATTTCACGTTCTTGAATTATTTTATTGCAATTTAATATTCAATTGTAATACCTTTTTTTTAAAGAAGCCATCACATTAAAAGTGCTAATACACGAAAAATGCGAAATTTGTCTCTAAACTTAAAATTTTGTCGCTTCTATTCCTTTTTCATGTACAAAAATTGCTGTCGTAATATTCAGCGATAATAGTCGTCACTTGACTCTTTTTGTCGCTCAAACGATCGATTTCAGCAGTACGTGAAAAAGCACCTTTAGGGATTTGATAGATAGATAATTATTGATATGCGAGTATTATAATGTTTGATTTATGACCGTTCATGACGCTTTTCCGCGATGCTAATTGGTTCTCTCGCTTGGCTCACTTCGTATTGCGAGATGTGTGAATTTTGACTGTTTTGATAGTTCAGGTTATTGTAACAGTTTTGACAGTTCAATATATATGAATATGTGACAGTGTAGATATATTAAGAAAGACGTAAATAAAGGTTTGTAAATTATATCGTATGTATAAACCCTTTTTAATTAATTAAAACAAATATTTTTATTTAATTTTTTAAATTATTCTCAATTACTTTTTACATATGTAAAATAATCCGAGGTTAATACGGTAATCACAAATTTGACATTAGAGCTTTATGTAATAAAGATTTCTTATTTCGTAAGGATTTCTTATGCGTTCTATTAGTCAGATTGTAAACATTTCATTGAGTAACAGATTTTTGTAATAATTGTATGTATATACATATGTA
>JAJVSH010000335.1:61287-71585 GCA_021460005.1 Tetramorium alpestre | reverse complement strand
CTTGTATATATTTACAGTTTTACTTGTATATTAAAGCTTTGAATTGAATCTGCAAAGTGCAACTAAAAATAAATCCAACAGTAAAAGAAATCCACTTATTTATATAATTTGTAATTTTCTCTGCAGTTATAAATTTTATATTATTTTTTATATTATTTAGTATTTAATATTATTTTAATATTTCTCTCTTATAAATGATGCACATTATTTTAATGTGAATAGAACTTTTAAACTACCAGGATGTGTATGTTTATGTCAAATAAATAAAAGTTTTCAAGTAATATAAACTTATTATATTAATATATCTATTTTTTCAGATAAATCATTTAGATTATGATACGGACACTACTTTGAAGGAATTACATGAAAAACGTCGTTATACATATGAAGACGAGATAACGTGCTCCAAAGAGTGTTTACAAAATTACGAAGAGAAGGTACGAAAGATATTATTTCTATGTCTAAATTTGCAATTATTACTATTACTATTATTGCTATTACTTGTTATAAAACAATATTAAGAGTTTTAATTAAAACTGTATGTTTAACAGCATATTTCTTATTTTTAATATCCCCCTGCCCGAATTTAATTTTTAGTTGAAGAATTTTTTCATTGAACATCTTCACACTGATGAGGAGATACGTTTGGTTCTGAATGGATCGGGCTATTTCGATGCACGAGACAAGGATGGTCAATGGATTCGGATTGAAGTGACGGCCGGCGATAATCATACCTAGTGGAATTTATCATTGTTTCACTCTGGATGCTAACGTAAGAATATTTATGAATGCATTCTTCTCTTTACAATTGACTTTTTGATACATATAGCTTATCTTTCTCCTCTTATCGAATCCTAAAAAAATTTTTTCACTTTTTTTAAAATAAATAATGCTAAACCAGTATCTAATTCAGAGTTTATTACTTTTATTGAAGTTACCAATTTATATTATCATATAAGATGTGAAAAGACATCAATAATAAAAATATAATTCAATCAATAATAAATATATTTCGTATACGTTGTTTTAATAGTGCATGTTCTGATCTTGAAATGCTGTGACAACGCCACAGTACTAAGTATTCAAGTTTTGAAAAGCTGAGTAAACTATTACACCACGTCTTGTAAGCTTAGTAGTACAATTACCCAAATATAGTTTTTTAAGATTGGGACAGCTTTTTGACAGATCCTTTAAATCTGAAATTTAAAAAAAAATATGTGCATGCTATACAAATAATAAGCTCAATTATTACACTTATTTTTATCGGTCGTTTCTGTATTAATTATGTCCAAGATCTCAATGGACGTTGGCAATGTTTTACATAGTGTTTTACAAAGTAAATTCATTTATTATCCAGAAAACAACATGACATATTAAGCTGGATCAAGCTGAAATAATCCATCGTACTAAAGTTGAAAAATTACAACATCCATATACATACAAAAAAAAGAAAGAGAGAAAAAGAGATTTACCATTTAAGTTTCGTTATTTCTGTAATACATGTAATGTTTATATTCTTACAGCCATCTAGTTTCAAAAGTTCTAATTCAGTGTTTTGATTAATTTTTTTAAAGCAATTTATATCTACTGGACACTTTTGCAGCTCCAATTCCTTCAGATATTTACATTTGGCTAATACATTAAGCAAGCCAAGTGATGAGATGATAGCGTCAGACAAATATAAGGTCTTAAATTTACTGAAATATGAATTACTGAGGACTGGACTTCCTTTGCAAAAGATAGAATCTCTGATATTTGCGCCTTGTAAATTTAAATATTGTACTCCTTGTAGCAATATATCCTAACGTGCTATAACTTTGCTCATAACTTTCCCACTTAAGTCTGAACTAGTCCATAACGTTCTATTTTGAGCTATTTGGTACCAACGTTGGCACACTAGCATACAGCATATCTGCGTGTAAAATAATTTATATAATTGTACAATTTAAATACGTGACATGCATAATTTATTAAAATTATATTTAACACCGTATTACTATTCTTACCAAATATTCCTTAGACTCAATGACGCCATCATCAGATAACAACTGGAATATCATCAGAATTATTTCATCTGATAACTTGTCAAATAGGTTTTGATTCAAATTTTGTTGGTTTCTTTCCTCATTATCGCTCTTGATCGAAGAAGAATCGCTCGAGAAGCTAGATTTATCAAGCTTAGCTAAATCTTATGAACTTTGAAGAATTCTAGTAAGAATAATCAAATAAATAAAAATAAAGACAATATAATTTAAGTCATGCTAAAGCCAAATGTTTTTTTCTTCCGTTACAAACCTGTTTGTATTCCTATCTAAAATCTAGCATATCGATATCTTCGAGGATTTCAGGAAACAACGTATATATTAACGTATATATTAATTTATTCCACCAGGGTGATAATGAGGAAGCGGGATGTTTATTCATTACGTACAAATATATAAGTCCTTTGTCCCCAAACTCTATAATACTAATGACATCAAATTCTTCAGACCACCAGACAAATACTAGAAAAGGAGGCGTAATTACAAATTTTATTAAATATACATAAAGATAACATATCGTTCGATCACAAAAGGAGTCCATCACAAAATCACAAAAGAAGTAAATGTATGTATTTCTTAAATAAAAATGAAAACATTTATACATAACAACCTCTTGCATAGCCAAGGAATTACAGAAAGATATACTAAATATTCTTAGTCATAGCTTTGGCGAGCATAAATGATGTAAGGAACGTGGTCGTACATGCAATAACGAGAACACTAATGAGAATAATAATGTTCCGTAACTGAAGTTATACGGATCTTATGTAAAAGTATAGAGTGCTGTCACATATCTGAGCGCTCATTCAGAAAGTTTATTGTTCAATGTAACAAATAATACTGCAGAATCATTTAATTCGATAATTTTCAAAGAAATCGCAGGAAAGCGCATAAACTTTGGTGCACGAGGTTCTTACAATGCTAGATCGAATTGCGACAGCTGTAGTACAACATAATACACAGCAAATTCTAACGCAATTACATAAAAACATATGTAAGACTGTTCCTTCTATTATTGAGAATCTGGAAAAGCGACGACAATTAAAAGTTAGTCGAACCAGAAAATCTCAACAAATAGATGGAAAACGAAAAAAAATTAAAAAAGAAATAGGAACAGATCGTTACTACGGACTTCAGTCGTAAAAACCGGACCTCACCTGAAGTTCTCAAACAATTAAAGGAAAATCATTTAGAAAAATTGTTCCAAAATGCCAAAAATTGGGAACAAATACGCCATACTATACATCAGAATGATTATGAATTATGGCAATCACTAAGAAAAGAAATGTTGATAGCATCAAATTTCGGAGTTGTATGTCGCCTGAAACTGACAACGTTTTGTGCACCGACAGTTAACATATTTTGTTTCCTCCGTGTATTGATACCGCAGCTATGAAATATGGTCGTGAAACGGAGGAAATGGCGAAAGAAGATTTAGCTGTAAAATTAGAAAAAGAAATAAAACCATGTGGATTATTCATTGATCGTGACAATCCATGCTTAGATGCTTCTCCAGATGGACTTCTTGATGAAGATGGTCTAGTGGAAATTAAATGTCCACTCACAGCTGAGAATTTTACAGCGGAGGAAGCTACTGAGACACTGCCAAAATTAAAAAACATTTTTGATAAGAAAAATGGAAGCGTAATGAATTGCAATCGCCATTTTTTTTTTATCAAATACAAGGGCAGTTAAATATAACGCAGCGAGATTGTTGCATTTTCGCTATATAGACTCTTAAAAGCGTCAAAACAGTGCGTGTTAATAGAGACAAGAAGTTTTGGCAAAAAAAATGTTGCCTCTCTTAACACGTTTTTATGACAAATGTATGCTTCCTGAAATTTTGGATAGTCGGCATAATAAACATCACATATATGCCTATCAGAGCCAGAATATATTATAGAAGCAAAAGAAAAATTGTCCAAAAGTGTCCGGGAAATAAGGGAAACATGAGTTAGTTGATCTTGGTGAGACAAGATCAACTCGTGCGCGTGGAGCCCCACCGAAACGTTTTAATTATTTTAACGTAAATAGAATTAAGGAGGGGTCGAATAAATTTTGTTATGAGGGAAAACTGGATGAAGAGTGTTGTTATTTTAAGATAGATACGAGCTCCGACGTTTCACTTTTGAATAAGAAAATAGTAAAGAAGGGAAAGCATATTACCCCGATTAGAAAGAGTTTTCTCATTGTCAGATATCCTTCTGGAGAAAGGATACCAATTGAGGCTAAGGTTGAGGTTAGAGTTCTTTTGGGAAAATACTCTGTATCAATTCCTGTTTATTTAGTGGACATGAGCGACGAATGCTTATTAGTTATAGAGTTTTTACAAAAAGTTGGTCTGGAAAGTTGTTTTTGATTTTGCTCTTGGTCCAGTAAGGACCGATGGGGAAGTTTTTAACTGCTCTCGGATACAGGATTCTTCCGAAAGAGTTTCTCCTATTTTAAAGGAACTTCTTATTAAAAATTCTGACAATTTGGATAGGGATCAAAAGAATGTTTTCGTGGACTTCTTGAGAGAGCATGAAAAAGTATTTTCGGAAGAAATTGTTGTAGGAAATTGCGATATCGTAGAGCATTCTATAAATATAGAAGATTCCTCCCCCATTAAACAAGTGCCACGTCACATTCCTATCCAAATGTGAAAAGAGGTGGAAAAGATCGTTGATATGAAAGAGAAAGAGATTATTGAGGAATCGCAGAGTCCCTGGGTCTCTCCTGCTGTTCTAATGAAAAAGAAGGATGGCTCCATTAGATTTTGCGTAGATTACAGAAGATTAAATGAGGTTACTGAAAAAGATTCTTATCCGTTGCCTAGGATAGACGACATCTTCGATCAACTTTCTGGGAACTCTTGATTCTCTACTTTAGATCTTAAGAGTGGTTACTGGCAGGTTAAAATTCGCCGTGAAGATAGGGAGAAGACCGCATTGGGCAAGGACTTTGGCAATTTAGGGTAATGTCTTTTGGATTATGTAATGCCCCCGCTACTTTTGAACGATTGATGGATAAGGTTTTGCAGGGTTTAATATCTAAAATTTAGTTTACTTGGACGATGTGATTGTTTTCGGAAAAGATTTCAACGAAATAATAACGAATTTGAGGACGGTATTTATGCGTTTGTGTTCAGCAAATTTGAGAGTGAATCCAAAAAATGTATCCTCTTTGCAAGAGAGGTGAAATATCTAGGGCATATAATTTCATCGGGAGGTGTGACTACGGAGCCTGAAAAGATTTCTGCGGTTAGGGATTGGCCTATTCCTCATAATAAAAAGCAGTTACGAAGTTTTCTTGGGTTCTGCTCATACTATCGCAAATTTGTTAGAGGATTTTCTTCTCTAGCCAAACCTCTTTATGCTTTGACGAAGAATACAGTTAAATTCTCTTGGAGCGAGAAATATCAGGATGCATTCGCAGAATTGAAACGAGTATTAACTTCTTTTCCAATGCTTTCTTTCCTTAGGGGAGAAGGGGAATTTATTTTAGATATTGATGCATCGAATATAGGAATCGGGGCTGTCCTTTCGTAAAAGCAGGAGGGTGGAGAAAGTTATTTCCTATTTCAGTCGGGTACTTAGTAAAACTGAGAAGAATTATTGTGTTACTCGGCGAGAATTTTTGACAATAGTTGATTCTATAAAATTTTTCCGTCATTATCTTTTAGGACGAAAGTTTTTATTCGGACTGATCATGTTTCTCTTAGGTGGCTGATGTCTTTTAAAGACTTGGAAGGGCAATTGGCGCGTTGGTTGGAGAAGCTTCAAGAGTTCGAGTTCGAGATCCTTCATCGGAAAGATTTGATTCATAAAAACGCGAACGGATTGTCTCGGCGACAATGTGAATTAACCGGTTGCAGTTATTGCACCAAGGTGGAGGAAAAGAGTGAGGAGGGGCGAAAAGAATTAGTTGCGGATTATTCTCGTAGGGGAGACTCTTCAAGATTGGAGGAGGGAACAAAAGGAAGATCCTAGCATTTCTTCGATTTTTCGGGGAAAAGAGACAGGAAAACGCCCTTCTCTTTCGGAAATACCTAGGGATGTTTCAGCGCGTATTTATTAGTCGTATTGGGATAGCCTGAGTTTAAAGGACGGAGTATTTTATAAAAAATGGGAAGCTCCAAGCTTGAAATCAAGTGTGTTTCAACTCGTTCCTAAAGTTCGAGTAAATCAAATTTTGGAAGAGACCCACGATTCTCCGTCTGAAGGGCATTTTGGAATTAATAAAACTTTGGAAAAAATTCGAAAACGGTTTTATTGGGCTACTTGCAAGCAGGACGTAGAGGAATAGTGCAGAACTTGTAAGACTTGCGTAGCTAAAAAAGATCCAGTAGGGAAAGGAAAGTCTCTTCTACAAATTTATAATGTGGGAGCCCAATTTGAGAGATTACAGTTAGACATCCTTGGTCCTCTCCCGAGAACAACTTCCGGAAATAGGTATCTTCTTGTCGTCGTAGATTGTTTTACTAAATAGGTGGAAGCTTTTCCTTTAAAGAATATTAGGACGAAAACGATAGCTGAGGTTTTTGTTAATCAGGTCGTTTCTAGGCACGGAGTTCCCGAAGAAATTCATACAGATCAGGGAAGGAATTTTGAATCTAAGTTGTTCGCAGAATTAATGAACCTTCTCGGAATTAGAAAAACAAGGACAACAGCCTTACACCCTCAGTCTGATGGTCAAGTTGAACGACAGCATCAGACTATTATTAACTATCTTGCGAAATACATCTCTGACAATCAGAAGGATTAGGAACGGTGGATTTCCATGTTTTTGTTAGCTTCTAAACACGAGATCACTGGAGTGACACCCGCGGAGTTGTATTTTGTCCGAGATCTTAGGCTTCCGTTGGATTTGTTTTTAGGCAACCTTCTTAGGAATGAACCTCAAACTGTAGGAGATTTTGTTAGAAACTTGAGGGAGAAGCTAGGAGAGATTCACTCTGATGTTAGAGAACGGATGGACATGAAATCTTTAAGAGTGAAAGCCCGGTAAGACCGGAAAGCCAGGCAAATACTTTTTGAGATAGGAGAGAAGGTTTGATTTTATAATCCTCGAAGGAAAAAAGGAAAAGCCCCTAAATTGCAGAGCAATTGGGAAGGCCCCTTTTTAATAGTAAAAAGGTTGAGTGATGTAGTTTACTGTATTCAAAGTTCTGAGGCATAAGAAGAAAAAATTGTTCATGCGGATAGATTAGCTTCTTTTTCTGAAAGCGGATAGTTCTTTCTTGGAAAGATTCGGAGCCCGATTTTAGGAAGGAGAGTTGGAAGGAATAGAACGGGGGAATTAGAAGTAGAAATAAATTGGGATGAGAGATTACATGAAATTCCGGTTTTTTTTTGTTTTCTTTTGCATTTTTACTGTTCTATACTTTTTTTCAGTTTTCTACAAGAAAACATTGAGAGAGAGACGCTGAACGAGGTCTTCCTTGAAGAAGGAAGAAAGAAGGAAACTTTAATCGACGTATAAGGGAGGAAGACTGTCTCCATGGTTTTTTTGATCGTGGTTTTTCCATGGCACTTAGGGCGGATGCCGAGACAGGGACTTGGGAGTCCTGTATGGACGTTGGGTCCACGAAACCCCCCCCTTGTCCGAAGAATGAAGTAAGAAGCTCACAAGAGCTCAAGAGAAGGAGGAACGGAAGAGGAGAAGGACGGAGTCCGGAAACCCGTTGCAGCAGCTCGGGAGGGAGAAGCCGCCCTTGGAGACCGAAGACTCCAGAGAGATGAAAAGGCAGGAGGAACAGTCGTTTAAACTGCCTCTCTGATTGTCGGGACGACAATCCTGAAGAGGGAAGACAGTGTTACGCCCGTGCCGTTCGGCTCGGGAGATGACGTCGCGTGAAGTTCCAACGATATGAAGTCGTTCGTTCGTTCGACGCGGTTGCTAAGGGCATCGAAGTTGTTGTGTTTTCTGAACTATCAAACCGTTTACATTGTTATAGCCCAAAAGGCTATAACTTTTAATTAATTAGCGATTGAGAAATAACAACCGTATTTGCGAAATTATTAAGAAAGAGCGGTAGCGAGCAATTGCAACACCGGCATGCGGAAGCTAAGCCGGAAACGGGCGACGATTTCGACCCTATTTCACAATTGCAAGTAAGCAACTTCCACGAATTGCGAAGGTCAATCCGCGCGTCAGCAGTCAGGACCATATAAAAGGGACGGTCGCGCACCGACCGTCGTCGGTTTTACGAAAACTTAGTGAGACGTGCGTGTGTGACGCTCAGGGAAGAATCTGTACACGAGCTGATTGTAATAAAATCTCTATTCAACAGCTACCCTGGTGAGTGTTTCTCTGATCAGAGCCTGAACTTCCAAGTTCCTGTGGCAAAAACGATCCCTAAATCCTTCGTGCCTCCACGAGGGGCACAACAACATGT
This sequence comes from Tetramorium alpestre, assembly GCA_021460005.1. Lineage (NCBI taxonomy): Eukaryota > Metazoa > Arthropoda > Insecta > Hymenoptera > Formicidae > Tetramorium > Tetramorium alpestre. The sequence continues at coordinate 63,164 of JAJVSH010000335.1, read as the reverse complement.
TCTGTACTTTGTTCTCTGTCAATAAATACGGAGTTTTCTTTTCTAAGAGAGTCATTTCCTTCCGGAAAGTACGCAGACGTGTGCGTGAAAGTGCGGGAATGCGATTGAGACGCGAGCGTAACAATATTTTTATTATTTAAGTATTATTTTTCAGGCTGTAGTAACATAAATTTCAGTAAATATTTATTAAACTCTTATTTTTAAAATTAAAACTTCCAGATATTATATTTTATAAACTTGTTTACTATATTTCAATAAATCTTAAACTTTAATTAAATAAATTTGGTCTATATTGGAGTAAATATGTCAACAAGAAGCTTTTTTAATTTTTATAGCAATGTTTGCTATAATAAAAAAAAATTTTCTAAATTTAAATATATTATTTACTGAAATTAAATAATTCTTATTTTAATAAATAGATTTATTGAAAATAAGTAAATTTATTTCTCAGTGTACGCAAGAGATCTGACTCAGTCTTAATTCTTCATCTCTTTCGGTTTAGTTATACGCGAGATATATCCGATTATATTCAATCTCGATCTCCGCTGTATAGTCTACATTTGTAAATGATTTCTTTTATTTTCTGCATTAAAGATTACATTTTATTTTTCAAGAATCTTCTCTCATTTCTCGTTCCTTTCATAGCGTATCTTCTTGCTCCTTCCTGAGGGAGCGCGCTTTTTCAGGCGTTCTGTCTATTCATCCTGTTAACTCACCATCCACTTAGTCCTTTCAGCGCAACAATTTCGGCCACGATTATTAGCATTTATCCGTATATTAGTAATACAAATATCCTACCGGTCACTAAAGAATACCCATCTGAAATGGAGCATTCTCGCAGAGAGCACAATGGGACGCAGTCGAGCAAGCGGTTGGCAGAAACAACTTCAAAGGATGCATAAAGCATACATTACGCACGGGAATTTCGATCCTTCAATTTTCGAAGGTTCCCCTTCACAGTCGGTTAGGATCGAAATTAATCGTCCTCTGCACACGCCAATTCCAATCGCAAATGTGCCGCCCGTAATAATTAAACCGCAGAAGTCTCCACCGGTACCATTCAGGCCGGTAACCAGGATACCACCACCCGATATCACCGTGGTACCTACGAGGTTACCAACCAGACTCAGACCGGTCCAGGCACAAGCCCGGAAGCCTGGAGAAAAGACGCCACTCCGAGTCGATAAAAATGGTTCTAAATCGAGAATAGGGGCAATGGAAACCACAAGTTTCACGATTAGACGAGATTTAATAAGATCCTCATTGGCAACATCTCGCAGGATAAGTCTATGCCAACGATATAGGCATTTTCTAATATGTCGCTTCACTCATCACTCCCGCGCGACGTAACAATAACTGCAAGTTTTGTGCTGTATGGGTTTATATCATGTACAATATATTGTACACTTCAAATGAACGGGTTAATACAGAAAGCCCTATACATAATCAAATAGCTCACAAGTCTAACATCAAAATTTATTAAAATTTCTTTTAATAAAATAAATATAAACGTTATTCCTCTCTTATAAATATTTAAAATATAAATTAATAAAGAAAAAGATACTAATATTATATAAATGATTAAATAATAATTTACTCTAAAATGTTTATAATTTATTCCCCAAAAAATAAATAAAAAGAATGTAAAAATTATATTAATGTCAAATAACTGATAAAATAAATTATATGTAATGATAAAAAGACTCTGAATAACAAAGTTAATAATCTAATAAAAATTGTTACTTTACTAACTTCTTTTCTTCTAACCTTATAAATATAAAACCTACAATTAAAAAATTTTATAATAATTACTTAAATATAATAATATTCACATGCTCTCTTCAAGAAATATTAATTTATAAAACTTTCTTTTATAT
>JAJVSH010000334.1:101680-115713 GCA_021460005.1 Tetramorium alpestre | reverse complement strand
GAACGTACTTTATACCTGTAAAAGGATTTTTTAATCCGTAAAGCCAATTCGATGATTTATTACAGTTAAGAAATGAAACTGTAATGTCGGTATCCAACATCCCCTTAAACGTTTGGGGGAGCATAATATTAAAATTAATTTCGATAAAAGTGAATTTGCTAAAGATAAGATTCAATATTGCGGGTACATGATAGACGGACAGGGTGTACATAAATGCCCTGAAAGGTTAGAAGCTATTCGAAAAATGCGTAGACCTCAAAATACTACGGAATTACGTAGTTTTTTGGGTTTAATAAATTATTACGGACGCTTTATCAAAAATTTGAATCAGATCACCTTTCCTTTAAATAAGCTGCTGCAGAAGAACAATACTTTTTGTTGGTCGGAGGAATGCGAAAAAGCGTTCATAGACGCTAAGCAGGCTTTTTTGAAGGAGGAACACTTAATTCATTTCGATCCAACACTTCCTTTGGTTTTGGCCACGGACGCCAGCCCGTATGGTGTTGGGGCGGTCCTATCGCATACCTTTCCAGACGGAATGGAAAAAGTGATACAATGCGCGTCACAAACGCTTTCCGTCACGCAAAGAAAGTACAGCCAAATAGATAAGGAAGCTTATGCCATTATTTTCGCTATCAAGAAATTCCACCAATTCCTTTACGGAAACACGTTCATACTGTTAACGGATCATAGACCGTTAGTACAAATTTTCTCACCACAGAAAAATTTACCGTTATTCAGTGCATTACGAATGCAACATTATGCAATTTTCTTACGAGGTTTCAATTACAGTATAAAATATCGCAAATCTACAGAACATGCGAATGCAGATTGTTTGTCAAGATTTCCGTTACCTAGCGAAATAAATACTTACGATGTTATCGACGCTTTTTTAATTGATACAGTAAGGTCTTTTCCAATTGATGCGAAAATAATCAAAGAAGAATCGCAGAAAGATACTATGTGCATAAAACTGTTTCAAATCTTAGAGGCTAGTTTGGAAAACAGACCGCGAGTTTTTTGGAACATCGACATAAACGAATACAGAGTAGTAAATAATGTACTGATGCGCGGGCATAGAGTGATAATACCCAGTAAATTACGCAATCCAATATTACAAGAACTACATAGGGGTCATTTCGGAATGACTAAAATGAAAAATTTAGCGAGAAGTTATGTCTGGTGGCCAGGATTGGATAAAGAGATAGAAAAGTTAGTTAAAAATTGTGCAAATTGCAATACGTATAAAAACAACCTGAAAAAGGAAGTTCATAACTGGGAAGAAACTACAGAGCCTTTCCAGCGAGTACATATTGATTTCGCAGGACCTTTTCTAGGAAAAGTATTTCTCATTTTGATTGACGCCTTTTCAAAATGGCCCATAGTTCATATCGTAAAGGATATGTTAACAGCAAATACCATTCGTGTGTTGGATGAAATCTTCGCGATGTTCGGTTACCCAAAATATTTAGTGTCAGATAATGGAAGAACTTTCATTGCAATCGAGTTTAAAGAATTTCTAGAAAAAAGGGGCATTAAATCAATTTTAACAGCCCCATATCATCCTGCGACGAATGGGCAAGCTGAAAGATTCGTACAAACACTTAAGAATTCTCTTAAACGTATGAATGGTACAAAAATAAATATACAGTCATTTTTACAAGAAATATTAATACAATATCGTTCCATGCCACACGCATCAATCGGGAAATCACCGGCTGAATTATTTTTAGGCAAGCAAATTCGAAACTGTCTACAATTAGTTTTACCAGAAGAAAAAAAAGTAACAGCGCCTTTCGTTTCTTCACGTTTTATGGAGGGGGGAAAGAGTGAGCTGTCGTAACTACGTGGGTCCTATTAAATGGAAATTCGGAAAAATTATACGTAGAATAGGCGAGCTAAATTTTGAAATTAAAATCGATAATGGTCAAACCTGGCGTAGACACATAAATCAAATGCGTAAGATAGGGCAAAGCACACCTGCAGTAAATGACATAGAAAAAGGAAATGTTTTAAGCCACGGTCCGACAGAGGAAATTATTCAAACCCCTGCACAAAAGGGGAGCGTTGCAGACCAAGAGGAAGAAAACCTGCAGGCGTTGCCCCATCCACCAACTATATCTAACAGGACGGGTTATTCTCCCGTGCGCCAATCTACTTGTTCACGGAAACCGCTGGAACGATTGGCATATAACTAAATCGAAAGGATTCAAAGAGTAGTTACTTATTGATAGGAAAATTGTGTTTCATTAATATTTATACGTTGCGGACACATACCGTTCCTCGGTTCTCAAAATTAAGTTTTGTTCTTTTTCGTTTAGTGAGGAAGGTGTTATGTGTGTGGCAAATATTTCGTATTGACCGCGCACTGTGTTACGTCCTTCACATGCCGCGAGCATTCTAGAACATGTGTCCTCGCGCTCCCCCCTACTGGCCCTGCGAGCATTTCGGAGCTGGCGGTTCGGGGCTTTTGTCGTGTGCGGGCACTCGCCGATAGCGGATCGTTATTGAGACGTACTTCTGGTATTTAGAAATAAAGTTATGGAATAGGAAAGCAAATAGGTGTTGATTCCTGGCCCACCACCATTTCGTTACAAAGTCACAACATGTTACATAACGTTGTTATGTAAGTCACATAACGTTGAAAAAATGAACGGTTAACACGATATCTCAAAAAGAGCCTGAACCAAGAGCCTGAAATAAAAAACCAATTTTTTTCTTAAAGTTTATTTGTGTGGCTATCGCGTAGACTAGAATTATTGAAAAATATTGAAAATTCGCAAATTGACACGTGTTTTTAGAAAGTGATGCAACAAATTTTTTACTTTCACTTTCTAAAAACACGTGTCAACTAACGAATTTTCAATATTTTTCAATAATTCTAGTCTACGCAATAGCTACGCAAATAAACTGTAAGAAAAAATTTGGTTTTTTTATTTCAGGCTCTTAGTTCTTGAGATATCGTGTTAACCGTTCATTTTTTCAACGCTATGCCTCTCAATTAATGTCTCGGATTTTTAGAATGAAAATATTGCTGTAAAAATTTTTTTCACATCTTGACATATGTATTAATAAATGTGTAAAAAATTAGAATCGTATGTTTTATAGTTTTCTTTTAAAAAAATTCCAAAGACGACCTTATTTTTAGTGCGGTTACATGAGAATGTATCCTTAAAGGAATTTAAATATCCATTATTCGAAAAGGCTTTAGTTAATATAGGAGGAACAAGAATAATAATTCCTTGTGATACTCGTTGGAATACATATAGAGATTCCTATGATTGTCTTTTAAAAAATATTCATTACATGAAGAGATTAATTATTGATGATGATCGATTTAAAACAATAAAGACNATTGAAAAATATTGAAAATTCGCAAATTGACACGTGTTTTTAGAAAGTGATGCAACAAATTTTTTACTTTCACTTTCTAAAAACACGTGTCAACTAACGAATTTTCAATATTTTTCAATAATTCTAGTCTACGCAATAGCTACGCAAATAAACTGTAAGAAAAAATTTGGTTTTTTTATTTCAGGCTCTTAGTTCTTGAGATATCGTGTTAACCGTTCATTTTTTCAACGCTATGCCTCTCAATTAATGTCTCGGATTTTTAGAATGAAAATATTGCTGTAAAAATTTTTTTCACATCTTGACATATGTATTAATAAATGTGTAAAAAATTAGAATCGTATGTTTTATAGTTTTCTTTTAAAAAAATTCCAAAGACGACCTTATTTTTAGTGCGGTTACATGAGAATGTATCCTTAAAGGAATTTAAATATCCATTATTCGAAAAGGCTTTAGTTAATATAGGAGGAACAAGAATAATAATTCCTTGTGATACTCGTTGGAATACATATAGAGATTCCTATGATTGTCTTTTAAAAAATATTCATTACATGAAGAGATTAATTATTGATGATGATCGATTTAAAACAATAAAGACAAACATTAAAACAATGATTTTTGACGATGACCTTAGATGAATTAAAGATAACGTTAAGTTTTTTGATCCAATATGTAATTTAATAAATTTTCATCAAAATACAAAAATACAAATTACAAAATACAAAATACAAATACAAAATTATTTTTATTTAACAATACATAATGTATGAAATAACAAAATTACTTTTGTATAAAAAAAGGACAAAAAATGTCTTTTTTCTACAAAAATAATTGTGACGAAACGCCTTTCGCACACGCGGTATTGAATAGCTCGTCGTGGTCGAGGGTGAGAAAGGATGGACACACTACTCAGTGTTTAAATAACAATTAACAACGTTTATTCAGATGTCAAGATTACATGAAAGGATCGGATATGGATGGAAAATAAATAGGTCTCACGGTCGTGACAAGTAACAGATCGCTGCACGGTTTACAGAAAGTAATTAATATCGGAGCGCGTCTTATAACAAAATATATATATGGAGCGCGACTCTTAACAAAATATAACAGGAGCGCGGTTACAGGTGAAATATACGGAGTACGATTTGTAACAAAATGATATTTCGGGACGCGACGCGGGGGGTGTCTCGCGGACACAAGTCGTGTCGATGATACGCAGCAGTAGATCGGCGGTAGTGCCTTCGGCGGGGAACGGACAAAGCTAGTGCTACTCGGGGGCTCCCGAGGAACAAGCTAGTGGTACTCCGCTGACACCCGGATACGCACGGTGACTCCCGTGCACGGTACAGACGGGCCGGTAACACCCGGTTCGGGACGGACAGAGCTAGTGTTACTCGGGGGCTCCCGAGGAAGAGGCTAGCGGTATTCCAGTGACACCCGGACACGCACGGTTACTCCCGTGCACGGTACAGACGGGCCGGTAACACCCGGTTCAGGACGGCCTCTGGTGACACCCGGAGGAGGAAAGCCTACGCACCGGTCGTACTCGGCTGCAAACGGTCGAGCCCGTATGCTGCGTAGCGATGCGGTNATAGGTCTCACGGTCGTGACAAGTAACAGATCGCTGCACGGTTTACAGAAAGTAATTAATATCGGAGCGCGTCTTATAACAAAATATATATATGGAGCGCGACTCTTAACAAAATATAACAGGAGCGCGGTTACAGGTGAAATATACGGAGTACGATTTGTAACAAAATGATATTTCGGGACGCGACGCGGGGGGTGTCTCGCGGACACAAGTCGTGTCGATGATACGCAGCAGTAGATCGGCGGTAGTGCCTTCGGCGGGGAACGGACAAAGCTAGTGCTACTCGGGGGCTCCCGAGGAACAAGCTAGTGGTACTCCGCTGACACCCGGATACGCACGGTGACTCCCGTGCACGGTACAGACGGGCCGGTAACACCCGGTTCGGGACGGACAGAGCTAGTGTTACTCGGGGGCTCCCGAGGAAGAGGCTAGCGGTATTCCAGTGACACCCGGACACGCACGGTTACTCCCGTGCACGGTACAGACGGGCCGGTAACACCCGGTTCAGGACGGCCTCTGGTGACACCCGGAGGAGGAAAGCCTACGCACCGGTCGTACTCGGCTGCAAACGGTCGAGCCCGTATGCTGCGTAGCGATGCGGTCAGGAGCGCCTGACCGCACGGAATAGTCTCGAGTCCTCGCGGCGATCCCCCTTTTATACCCGGCGCGCGCCGGCAAGTGTCGGGTGGAGATAACGCATGGGCGCGGCGCGCGTTATCGCTATCATGTGACGTCGAAGCGCCGTGCGTGGGCGGATGGTCGGCCCGTGACGATACACAGGCATATCGTCACATCACCCCCTTTCTTAGCGGGACGAGTTCTGAAGGCGGGTGTCACGCGTCCCCTGGCGTCGTAGCGGACTATCCATTTTCCGCTAGCAGTTCGTATCCGGTATTTCCGATAGCGGGCTCCCGGGTAGAAAGGGATTGTAGCTCCCTCTCCCGTGGGCAAGTGGACTGGAATCATGATAGCTCCCGGCTTGTCTGGCGCTGTAATGGTGGCTTTACAAACATCCATAGGTGGTGGCGGAGTCGGTTCATTGTTGGTGATCGTACTAGTGGCCGTACTAGTGGCCGCACAACTGGTCACAGATTGACACGGTGGTTTTAGGGCCGCGGTTGGCGGAGTCGAGGATCCTCGAATTGTGCTGACTAGTCGAGGAAGCGGAGCGATGGTGGCCAGCTTCCTTGGAACCGCTGCGTTGGTAGGTGCGGTGTCCTGCGTTGGAGCAGCGGGTTGCGTGGCTGACGGGGTTGTCGTCGTCAGGCATCGTCCCGTAAAGATTTTCACGCTGATCGCTTTTTCTGGCTCCTTTTTTGTCAAGCGCGGCCTCTTCGTGGCGGGTCCCGAGCTGGTACTTCGCCGGCGGGCAGGCCGAGGTGGAATCGGCTCTGTGAGCATTATGGCTCGACGGCATTGCCGCGTTGTATGGTGGTGCCCACCTTAGGCGGTTCGCGACGGGAAGCAGGCGCGATGGTGTGGATTACGCCTGGATCTGACTTGTTCGGATCGGAATCCGTTTTTGCGTCCACTTTAGACACCTCCTGTTGCGGAGTAGGCGAGACAGGCTGGACCGGATCGGGGTTGGTTTCGACAGGTCCTGATTCTGGATCGAAGAGATCGAAAATATCTCCAAACAGAGTTTCTAATTCTCCTCGTATGTCCATTGTTAATCGCTGGATGACGAAGAATGTGCCCGTGCTCCGGAGCGGCGCCGCTTTTATACTCAAGGTTGGGCGCGTGATTGGCCGGTGATCGAGTGGTGGAGGGTACTCGCTGCAGGTATTACGCGCGAGCCGTGACTAGTTCGCGGGGGGGTCTCATTACGAGAACGACTTCCGCGGTGTCGACTTCGCGGGAGCGCGCGCAAAGCTAACGCGGCGTAGGCTCGCGGGGGCGCGCGAACGGCTAACGCGGTGCGGATTCCTCGCGATCGGCGGCCTCTGGGGCTGGTTCTGGCGCTCTCTTTAGGTCCTGGACGTGTATATGATGGTGCCAGCGCCCGCGAGCGTCGCGGAGATCGATGATCACGGGGGAAATGATTTTTCGGACTTCTAGTGGTAGCTGGTATATCGGGGGGCTAATTTGGCGTTCAATCCGGTAGCCTTTTTGGATAGCGGGTATTCCCGCTTCCATACTAAATCACCCACTCGTGGTCTCCAGTCGCGTCGCCTTAAATTATAATGGGCTTCTTGTTTTTGAAAGGCCCTTGCCATATTAATTCTGACTAATTCGAAGGCGTCTTCCAGACGCTGGCGCGTGCGATGTGGAGTTGACTTGGCCGCGTGGCGACGGTCTTCCGAATGTAGTAGAGTGAGCTCCCGGCCGTGATTCAGATAGGCCGGCGTATACCCGGTGGCCTCGTGTCGCGCGGTGTTGTACGCGAATTGCAAAGGTCCTAGATTTTCGTCCCATCGCGTATGGTTTTTGCCCGTATACTGGGCAATCATTGTTTTCAGGGTACGGTTGGTTCGCTCTACCGGGTTGCAATGCGGCGCTCGGACTGGTGTCGTCCGGTGATGAATTCCGAGGGCTCTCAGTGTCCCTTCTAGCTAAGCGGATTTTAACTGTGTCCCGTTATCTGATATTATTTGGTCCGGGCAGCCGTGCTGGTAAATTACTTGCTCCATGATGGCTTTTGTAACGGCCGGAGCGGTGGCCCGTTGGAGCGGTTTTAATTCTACCCATTTCGTGAAGCGGTCTTGCATCACGAGAAGCCATGTGCGACCTTGTAGAGATCGTGGTAGTGGTCCTACCAGGTCGAGGGTAACTTGTTGCCATGGCTGGGACCGGGGCAGTGTGGAGTGTACCTGCCGGCCTGATGCTCGGTACCTTGTGCGCTAAACAGGTGGAGCACTTCCGCACGTACTGGTTGATGTCTTGGAAGTCCCTGGCCAGTAAAAGAGGCGAGCCGTTGTCTCATTCGAGCGATTGTCTTTGCGGTCCCGAAGTGTCCGACGGTGGGATCCGCATGGTGACGCTCCAATATTTGTTGACGGTCCTCCTTCGGGACACAGAGCTTCCATTGTTCCGTGGAATCGATCTCTCGGAAATTTACATTATGTAAAATGTGTCGGAAAAGCTGACCGTTTCGGATCTGGTAGTCCGGAAAGTCGTCCGGTCGTTTTCGCACGCCAGTTAGTATACGTTGGTAGCACACACATTGTGGTCTGGTTGGTTGATTATTCCGGGGAGCTCGGGCGCCCTGGTTATTTTCTGGTTGTGCTACGCATATCTCGGGTTGACGGGACAATGCGTCAGCCACTTTATTGGCGTTTCCCTTGCGATAGCGTACATCGAATTCATACTGCTGGAGTTCGAATAACCAGCGGCCTAGGCGACCAGTCGGTTCCTTCATTTTCTGCAGCCAACGAAGCGATTGATGGTCAGTGACCACGGTAAATGGGTATCCTTTCAGGTATCCTCGCATTTTCCGGATACCTCATACAATTGCCAGGCACTCAAGCTCCGTGGCGCTATAGTTCTTTTCCGCTCCATTCAGCGTTCGGCTGGCGTACGCTATTACGTGCTCCCCGTCGTCCTGGTGCTGGGTTAGGACCGNTCCTAGGCCATNTATACTGGCGTCGGTTTGGAGGACGAAGCGTACCCGGCTGCAAATGGTCGAGTCCATATGCTGCGTAGGGATGCGGTCAGGAGCGCCTGACCGCACGGAATGGTCTCGCGTCCTCGCGGCGGCCCCCTTTTATACCCGGTGCGCGCCGGCAGGTGTCGGCGTGGTGGGGGGTAATGCGTGGGCGCGACGCGCGTTACCGCTATCGTGTGGCGCCGAAGCGCCGTGCGTGGGCGGATAGTCGGCCCGTGACGATACATAGGCGTATCGTCACATAATGATATCACGAAAATGTGCCAACTATAAAAATGGATAGTTACATAAAATAGAATACCTATTACTTTTTAGCCAGTGTTCATAGTTTGATCTTATATATAAGATTGTCTTGATTTTAGCTTCAGATACTAATCATTTCATTGATTACGGAACATTTGAAGATGAACTTAAAAGAAATATTTTATTCAAAATACTTGGCGCTGCCAAACCGAATAAATATCTTCTNAATTGCTTTGTTATGTTAACAATAATTTCTGATAAACTAAATTACAGATTACAAGTTAGCTTATTTATTATGATTATAATCATTTTACATATATATGCTTAATCTCTATTTTATAATACAAATACACATACGCAGGAGAGAGGAAAAGAGAAAGACATACACACTCACACATCTACACACGCACGAACGCATTAAGAGAAAAAAGGTTAGACAATTAAGATATTTATTCAGTTTGGCAGCGCCAAGTATTTTGAATAAAATATTTCTTTTAAGTTCATCTTCAATGATGCTCCGTAATCAATGAAATGATTAGTATCTAAAGTTAAAATCAAGACAATCTTATATACAAGATCAAACTATGAACACTGGCTAAAAAATAATAGGTATTCTATTTTATGTAACTATCCATTTTTATAGTTGGCGCATTTTCGTTATATCATTATTTTTATAGGAAAAAGAAATTTTTTGTACAAAAGTAATTTTGTTATTTCATACATTTTGTATTGTCAAATAAAAATAATTTTGTATAAAAGTTCTTTTTGAAGACGTAGTTTCGGCGCTTATACTTGACGCTTTTTTGTACCTTTTTTTAAAAAGGTAATTTTATGATTTCACACATTTTGTAGTAATTGTTATATTTTATTTTATATTTACTTCTTCGGCGATTAAAATCCGAGAGAGAAAACAAAATGAAAATATATAAAGCATTTTGGCAAATGAAACTTGGTATCCGAACAATACCAAATTTCCAATTCCAGGATTTTTACAGGATATTTTGGAACTTCGGCTGGTATTGGTATATTAATATTAAGAAATCGTTGATAAGGAATGTATTCTGTAATGTTAAATAAAAATGTTGCAATGGTCGATGGAAAATGTAATATAATATATAAGATTGAATTAAACTATAAACACTGGACAAAGAGTAATAGTGAAGAAATAGGTGTTCTTGTTTATATGAGCGCACAGCAGCCTTTATTTCGACGCACAGCAGCCAATAATTTAATATCAATATATAATTAATAATTCATAGTTTCTAATCTTATCTCTTTAAGACCGTTTAAAATATATTTTTCAAGCTTTAAATGCTCCATAATCAATGAAATGATTTTAGTATCTGAAGTCTAAAAATAAACTCAAGACAACCTTATTATATACAAGATCAAACTATAAAAAAATAAAATGCGGATACTTATTTATATTTTATATAACTATACCTCTTGATTTTCACGGTTTTTAAATGATTACGGTTTTAATCTTATTACCTTTAATACGTTGAGGTTAATAATGTCTCACTTATTTTGACACATTGTGATTAATAGACCTGTTTGTTGTAGCTGCACTGAGCAGCACTGCTGAAATTTAACTTATTGCACCAGTTCAGCAGTGCAACTCAGTCAGTGCAGACGCCACATAACGGCGACGCCTCGAACTATGCTGCGAGGGCACGTACGGTCGTACCTAATGTGACAACATTCTAACCAGAGAGAAGCCTGAGAGACGACACGGCCCGATTTTGGGTGATCCGCGAAGGCGATACGCCCTCTGCGGAAGTTGGAAAACGTGCACATGAACTACATAGCCAATGTGCACGTTTGGGTCAAAGGGTAATGCGTATGGGCACAATTGTGGTTCTGTTCCGTGCTGTATACGAAAAGTCGGTAACATTGAGTTACAGAGTTTTCAGTATGTGAGCGAGCAAGAGATCAATAAGAACGATGGAGACAATAATAGGAGCGGGCGAGAGATCACTAAAAGCGACGGAGACAATAATAGGAGCGAGCGAGATGAAAATAACAACACGTTGAAATTTTCGAGGATCGGATTTCGGATCGAGTCTCCTTGCATGCCGTTAAAGGTTCATACACAATAAGATGAATACAAGGAATTAAATATAAGGAATTAGTAATGAGGAATTACATTTTGACCAATGGAAAGTCATGCTTCCACATGCGTTCACGTTAAAGGAAGTAAAAGGAAGTAAATTGGTGGAAATTTAATTCCATATTACTAATTTCTTATGTTTAATTCCTTGTATCTTATTCCTTTCATTGTGTATGAACTCTCATGTCGCTCGCTATTTTGATGTCTCGTTCAGCGGGCGAGCGACATAAGAGTAAGTGTTTATCCTCCCACACAATGGGAGGATAATAAGATTCAACTAAGGAATTTAAGAATTAATTACAATACATATTATATTTACATTTTTATTATTTTATTTTATTTTTTCTTTTTATATTACAATATATACGTACAGGGTGGGGAAAAATTATTGGTTAAGCTTTTGCCAGTCGATTCTACTCGTCGAGATCGCCAACATTGCATCATAAACATGGTGTCACAAAATTAACTTCCAAGGTCATTTTCAATGTCAAATTTTTTTATTGGCTTAGTCGATTCTACTCGTCGAGCTGAACAAAAGTCTCAAAGGGACCATATGCCGGAAATCAATATTTCATAGAGAAATCTTTGTTTCAAATTTTTTTACCTGAAATTTAAAAAAAATCGATTTTTATGACGTCAGAAAATAAATCTGATGCTTATAAAGTTCTTAAAATCATGTTCTTAAAATCATGAATATTCTGATCATGATTAGCGAAAATCACCCACCAAAAATGACCCTGAAAAATTCGTTTTCAAGGTCAAAAATCTGCTTAATCTACTCTTAGTGCTACCCAGGAACAACAACATGGACGTGGTAGATTTCTTCCCTTCGGGGTGACTTGATTATAGTGAGTTCCTCTCGCCTCTCACTTCGGGGTGACTTGATTATAGTGAGTTTCCCTCGCCTCTCACTTCGGGGTGACTTGATTATAGTGAGTTCCCCTTGCCTCTCACTTTATCGTCGTCGACGTTGCCTACGAACAAACAGAACTGACCCATCGGCCCCGATAGCTCTGAGCAGTTGTGCTTGTCTGCCAGCTTCAACGTAACCACCACCGTTATCAATGCAAGCTTGGAGTCTCTCCACCAAATTATCTCACACTCTACGGAGCACACTCGATTTCGTGCTAAAATAGCAACCGCCTCTTCAATGCGATCTCATAAATCCTGAGCCGTCCTTAAAGCCCTGTCTGACCCATAAACAATGGCTTTCAGAGCTCCCCAGAAATAAAAGTCCAGAGGGTTTAGGTCAGGTGAACGGGCGGGCCATAAGTGTGGCGCAGGATTACGACCGATCCATCGAGTTCCAAAAGCTCGTTGTAAAAAAGCGCGGACTTGCCTGCCGAAATACGGTGGAGCACCGTCATGCATAAAAAAATTCGATTACGGGCATTCCTCGGAACCATACGTCGCAGTCGATTCAGGAAAATATGACGTAGAAACAGCAAATACTCAACGCTTGACAATAGGTTTGAGAGAAACACAGGAGCAATATAATCATTCCCGAGTATCCCTGCCCAAANATTGACTGAGAAACGGCCCTGCTGAACTCTTTGGACCATAGCGTGTGGATTNCGTCTGCGCCAGATGCGAANATTTTGCCGGTTCAAAATGGAAGTGCTGGAAAAACTGGATTCATCAGTGAACACTATATTTTTCAGAAAGTGCCGATTTCTTCGGATCTTGNGAAGTATCCACCGACAAAAACGAAGACGAGCTGTGCGATCACCAGGTCGTAACTCATGCACTACCTGCATCTTGTAGAGTCGTAGGCTTTCCTCACGGAGAATGCGCAAGACTGTTTTATGATCAACTCCTACTCGCGCGCCTATGCGCCGTGATCCCATGATAGGATAAGTTCGAGCTAGAGCAATCACACGTTCCTCAATTCTCAAAGACACACGAGGACGACCAGCCCTACGGTGGCCAGCACCTGCAAAANTCATTTGCTCCTGATTATGGAATCGTTCATCGAGTCGTTGAAATTCTCGACGATCAGGCACGGACCCTGGACGTAATGGTCTGCCATTAGCTTTGCGTCGCAACCAACTAGCATAAAGAGCTCGTGCTCGTGTGTAATTACCATGAACACGATCAATTGCTCGAAGCATTAGACGTTGGTCACGCCCATCCCGATGCGCCCGATCACGGCCANCACGTCGAGGCATGCTACAGCAACGTTATTCTTAGAAAAAATTTGGTAAAAAATTAAAACAATTTTTTTAAATTTTACACTGAAAATTGATCAACGGCGGTCTTCTAATAATCATGAAAGAGGTCTGGATATAGATGGAAAGCTTCTTAAGCACAAGTAACGAATGTCTTATGGAGCGATATATTATTCCTCTTCGAGGCAAATGACCGTTTCTTTAAGGAACTAACAGCCGTTGAAATGTTACTGGGTACCAAGATACCTCGAAGGGAACAAGAACATGATTTTAAGAACTTTATAAGCATCAGATTTATTTTCTGACGTCATAAAAGCCGATTTTTTGAAAATTTCAGGTAAAAAAACTTGAAACAAAGATTTCTCTATGAAATATTGATTTCCGGCATATGGTCTCTTTGAGACTTTTGTTCAGCTCGAGTAGAATCGACTAAGCCAATAAAAAAATTTGACATTGAAAATGACCTTGAAAGTTAATTTTGCGACACCATGTTTATGATGCAATGTTGGTGATCTCGACGAGTAGAATCGACTGGCAAAAGCTTGACCAATAATTTTTCCCCACCCTGTATATGTATTTATATTTAAAAATAAAAACAGGGGCAGGGGGAAAAGCGTATATATTGCGATAGTGTAGTACGATATCTTCTCATTTTAAGGATTCTGAAACAAAAGAATAAAAAATATTAACATTATATAAATTAACACCACAAAATTACCTTTTTTAAAAAAAAGGTATAAAAAAGCGCCAAGTATACGCTCCCAAACTACGTCTTCAAAAAAGAACTCTTGTACAAAATTATTTTTATTTAACAATACAAAATGCATGAAATAACAAAATTATTTTTGTATAAAAAAAAAGAACAAAAAATTTTTCTTTTCTACAAAAATAATGATATCACGAAAATGCGCCAACTATAAAATGGATAGTTACATAAACTAGAACACGTATTACTTTTTAGCCAGT
>JAJVSH010000334.1:9734-25774 GCA_021460005.1 Tetramorium alpestre | reverse complement strand
TAAAAGAAAATTATCTATATATAATTTCACTATTCTTGATTTGGCTGCGAAAGAGGGCGAATGCTTCGTTTGGAATGAAACAATAGGAAAACGAGGGGCTAACGAAATTGCAAGCTGCCTATGGAAATTTATATGTACCAAAGTTAAAAATGGTTGCACGGAATTTCGCTTTTATAGCGACAATTGCGGAGGCCAAAACCGTAATTGTATTTTATATACAATGTATTTGAAGGCAACGCTTAATTTCGAAATATCAATAAGTCACAGGTAAATTACTAATACATCATACCCAAACTGATGGTGACTGTATGCATGCAACTATTGAGAGTGCAGCAAAGTATAAAGTGTTGTATNCGCAAAAGCAATGATGCGACGTAATAAGATCTGCGAAAGTAACCGATCCAAAATACAAAGTTCACGAAATAGAGCAATCTGAAATATTTGACTTCTCGAAACTTGTCGAGAAAAAGCAGTGGAAAAACGTTCCAATTTCAAAAATTAGTACAATAGAAATAAAAATAAACGAAGACAATACCATTGCTTATAATAAGGAATATAATAACAATATGGTGAGAATAAAAAATATTTATGAAGATAGAGAATTGACNCAATGTTATACTTATAAAATACAGTTGGATGAATCCAAAAAGAAAGATTTTGAGAATCTGATAAAAAACAACTTAATTCCAGCCGAATTTCATGATTTTTATTTTAAATTGATGGAATAAATTTTTTCCATGTAAATATAATTTAAGTTTTGCGTTTTTAAAAGATAATATTTTCTTTTCGTTAATTTTGTATGTTTATTTTCTGTTAATAATTATATTATAATAAATAAAAATACATATGTCTATCTATACAAATATGCATTGTATATAATTTATTTCATTCAAATATAGAAACTTCAATAAAAAATTATTTATATTTAACCCTCCGTCAGCAACCATGGGTCATTTATGACCCAGTTGATTTTTTAATTGTAAATTTTAAACATGAAAACTTATTGTAAAGTTTTTATAAAGACTGAATTTGTATTTATATTTATAATAATTTATTTCATCGATAGATTAAGGAATAACCACCACAAAATAGAGCTCTAGTTTTAAAGCACAAATTTGGCGATTTTTTATGGGCGTATAATAAAAGAAGTAGGAAATCTGTTTAAAGACCTTTATTTTATATACTTTGAAGAATATATTGTAAAAAAATTTTTTATAATTATTTTATAATTATTTTCATTTTGCAATAAAATAATTATAAAAAAATTTTTTTATACTCTTCAAAGTATATAAAATAAAAATCCTTAAACAGATTTTTCTATTTCTTGTATTATACGCCCATGAAAAATCGCCAAATTTATGCCTTAAAACTAGAGCTCTATTGTGTTACCCCTTAAAATGCTTCTTTGTATAAGTTTTTTCTTTATGGAAAAGTATATTATTTAAAATACAAGATTTTTTTACATTATTAAATTTATAATCAGCACACTCCAAAACCTATATGTGCATGCTAATAATTTTTCGTTTCAATATAATTTATGTTATAAATCAAGCACCAAAATTATTTCAGCAGTACTGCCAACTTAAATTGAAGCAAAAAATTAGAGCGCGCCAGTTAACGCCTTATTCAAGCCGGCTTCCGAGTTAATGCCCTTTCCAACCGGCTTCCGAGCTAACGCCTTTTCCAACCGGTTTCCGAATTAATGCCTTTTTCAATCGGCTTCCGAGTTAACGCCTTTTCCAACCGGCTTCCGAGTTAACGCTTTAAATGGCTGGAGGGGCTAGATAAATTGAGGGCGAAGAGTAGCAACCTTCAGGGCCCAGTAGCGGGCAAGATGAAAAGGAAGATTGTATGCCTGAAGGAAGCCGTTCGAGTCTTTAAAGATAAAACAGTGGCTGCCGGGGATCGACACCCTGCAAAGGTTAAACGCCAGAATATCAGTGCAATAGAGGGCCTCACAAGGAGAGGAAGAACGATTGAAGGAGGATCTAGCAGAGTCGGAAAAAAGAATCAAGGCGCTCCGTCAGGAGATCGCAGAGTTAAGAAGACGTATGGGTTCGACTTCCCCCGAATGTGAAGAGCGCCACGATGACAAAGTAGAAACGCGTAAAAAGTACACAGGCTCGGGACTGCCCCCCCCCCCCCTAAGACTAAGGGGAGAAATGCCTGAAGACCGCCTCCTCCATATGGGAGGAAAGTCAATGAGACGAATCACAGGAGCCTTTCCATCAGGCCCGAGTTCGGCCTATCTCACGGGGTGACCAGGCTTGTGATATACAGAGACGAAGCGTAAGCAGACCTGGACAAGCGCTGGGGGGCAGTGCTCGAGTTTGATAGAAGAATGAGGAGGGAGATCGAGCTGCTATATAAGATCAGGGACGAAGGCCGCAGGAAAATGGAAGTGGACGGAGACAATATCAAGCGGATGCTCGAGGAAAACACCCCCAGCTCATCGCGACAGAAGAGGGGGAGTAAACGGGGAGATACCCGAACCAAGGAGACCGGGACCAAAGATCACCGACGATATTCAACTGATGCCCCCGCACCTCAGAGCAGAGAGAGCAGAGTCCGGGAGGAGGATCCAGACTGCCGAACGAAGAACTGGATGAACCGTTCGCCGATGTCTTTGATGCCAATGATGACGAGAGTGCGACGGGAAGCCAACCGGACAATAGAACCGAGTCAGCCCAAGGCGTAGAAGGAGGATGGTCTACAATGGTAGGACGTAGACGCGGGAAAATCGATCGAACGCCGCGAACGACAGATGGCTCGAAGGGACCCCCAAACAGCGAAAGGGAGTGCGATTTCGACCCAGCGACAGGCGTAAACCTCCACCTACAGCCGCGATGTCTCTCAAATTGTTAAAGGGCGAGGGCACGTCTTACGCGGAAATATTAAAACAAGCAAAGAGTGGGATCCTTAGCGGAATTAGGTATTTAAAATCCACGAATAAGGAAGGCCGCAAACCGTGATTATTGAGGTGCCTGGAGCTGACGGCGCCGTAAAAGCGGACAGCTTAGCAAGCTGACTCCGGGAAGTGGTGGGACAGGTAGCTCACGTTACTCGACCAACGGTAAAGGGAGAGCTGCTGCTCATAGGATTAGACGAATCGGTTTCGCGCGAGGATGTGGTAATAGCGGTAGCCGAGGTCGGTGGATGCCCCGAGCAGAATATCAGGAATGGTCCAATACGGCCGGCAAGGAACGGATCTGCGGTCATCTGGGTGCAGTGCCCCTTGATGGCGGTCAATAAACTCATAAACGAGGGTAGAATCATGATCGGTTGGTCATCGGTAAGAGTTGCACCGCTGAGGTCCTGCCCCATCCAATGTTTTCGATGTTGGCGGCTAGGGCATGCACGCAATACGTGTACCTCCTCGGTGGACAGAGGGGGATGTTGTATCCGCTGTGGAAAGGAGGGACACCAGGCGGGAGCCTGCCTCGAACCTCTGTCATGCGCGATATGCGCAGAAGACGGCAGGGATAGCGCCTACAAACTAGGTACAGCGGGATGCGTAAATTATAGGAACTACGTGGCACAAGAGGTCGAGAGAGAGAGGATGAGACCAACCTCCATCGATGAATATTAGGTTCATGCAGACGAACATAAACCATTGTAAGGCGGCGCAGCAACTCTTGCAGCACCACATGTCGGAGACGGGCAGCGGTTTGTGCTGCGTCAGCGAGCCGTGGTTCGTGTCGGACGGGGACAACCGCTGGTTTGGGAGCGAAAACGGGCGAGCGACGATACTGATAAACCCAGATGCGCTCCCCGGGGTATGCGTACTGGCCCGAACGGCCACGGATTTTGTGGCGGTTGAATACAAGGCCCTACACATCATTTCGACTTATCTGTCCCCCAACGTGGGAATTGGAGATTTTGCAAATTTGTTGGACGACCTCGGCGACCTCGCCATCGACGATAAGGACGACGCGAGGGGAGATGATTGTGAGACTTCAATGCAGAGCGTGGGGTTGCAGCGTAACGGATAGGAGGGGAGAGATGATGACAGACTGGGCAGCCGGACTCCCCCAGTGGGGGGGGGGGACGCCCCCAGTGTTGTACAGTTGTACAACACCACCTGCACTAGACCGCAGGGCACATCGGTAATGGATCTTACTTGGGCCCGCCTACACGGAAACAACGACATCAAAGGCTGGACGGTACTAGACACCGAGACAATGTCGGACCATCAATACGTCTCTTTCGTATACCACAGCGGCGGGGGGGGGGGGAATGACGAGTTTGAAGGCTCGCGACAATGTGAGAGATACCCGCGCTGGAAAATTGAGGAATTTGACGCTGGGCTCTTCAAGGGGATCTTAAGCCTGTGGTGTTCCGGCTTGCGGGAGAGCGGACAACCCGTTGACAGACTCGCCGGACAACTGGCCAAAACCATGACGGATGGTTGCGACCTCGCCGCTCACAGAATTGGCAGGAGACCGCCAAGAATAGCCGCCTATTGGTGGAACAGGGAGATTGAGGTGTTACGCACAATATGCACGCGCTCCCGATGAAGATTAACGCGCCTCAGGCGACGAGGGCCGAGCCCGGAACGCGACGTGGCGGAGCTGGAATATAGGGCTGCCAAGCGTGCCTTAAAGGCCGCCATCAAGGAGTCCAAGAATAAGGCAAGGCGAGAACTGATAAAAACTGTGGACAGTGACTCATGGGGTTTACCGTTTAAGCTTGTATTAAATCGCTTACGGCACGTGACGCCTCGGTTGACGGAGACGCTGCGGAACAGGGAGCTAGATCAGCTATTGGATTCTCTCTTTCCAGCCGGCGAGACGCACGACCCATCCGAGATCTGCGGGACGTGGCAGGGTCCGCTAGAAGATTACACGGTATCCACGGAGGAAACGATCGCGGCTATAAGGCGCGGGAGAAGAAAGGGAGGAAATCACACGCCCGGATCGGATGGACTAACATCGTGGATTTGGGGCAGGATTCCTATACCAATGGCAGAGTACGCGACAGACATCTTTAACGAATGCATCGCGAAGGGAAGGTTCCCGATCGAGTGGAAGCACGCGATTCTAGTTCTGATCCCCAAAGGGGAGAGGGCGAACTGCGGCAGAACGGCGGCGGCGGTAGGAGCGGTCCCTAAGGCAAGACCAATATGCCTATTAAACGAGGGGAAAATCTTCGAGCGTATCCTCCTGGAAAGGATCAAAGTACACATGAGGGAACATCCACTGGCGGCCTTATCCTACAGGCAATATGGATTTCGGGCGGGCAGATCCACGACGGATGCATTGATAGCCATAACGAGTTTTATCCGACGACACACGGAGAGGGGGAAACTTGTTCTAGCGATAGGCTAGATGTAGAAAACGCATTTAACTCACTCCCGTGGCCCGCGATACGGGGCTTTGGAAAAAAACGACTACCCGGTATATCTGCGAAAGATGGTGGACGATTATCTCCACGAAAGGATTGTAGAGTTTCCGATGAACGACGGAAGGACGCGCACGAGACCGATGACGGCCGGGGTCCCACAGGAATCCATCCTGGGACCGGTCCTTTGGAACATCGCCTTTAATTACGTCGTCGAAACGAAGACACGCGCCGGGTGTGAGATCTTCGCGTACGCGGATGATACTCTGGTGCTGGCATCAGCCGCGGATTTAGACACGGTGCGTTCCCGCATGAACGACCAGCTGGTCCCAATCTTACAACGTATGGAAGAGCCCTGGATCTCAGCGTAGCAGCTAGGAAAACGGAGGTGGTGCTCTTCACGGACAGAAGAAGGATATCCCGGATAGGGACCTCCCGTTACTGGTACGAATCAATCGAGAATACGCGAATGAAAGATACAATGAAATATCTAGGAGTCATGTTAGACAGTAGGTTGAGGTTCATCCCACATTTCAAATACGTCGGAGAGAAAATGGAAAAGGTCGCGCGGGCGTTGAGTAGGCTAATGCCGAACACGAAAGGGTCGGAGGAACATAAAAGAAGGTTGTACGCAAATGTGATGAGCTCGGTCGCGCTCTACGGGGCCCCCGTTTGGTGCGAGGCTCTGTCAACCTTGGCGGAAGGAAGGAGAATCTTAAGAGCTGCCCAGCGCACAATCGCCAGTAGAGTGTGCTGCGCTTTTAGGTCGGTCTCGACGCGATTACGCTGCTGGCGAGAACGATACCGTACGAGCTGACGGCGGCGGAGAGGAGACGCATCTACAGTAGAGTCTCGGACGCTAAGGAGCGGGGCGAGATACCGGACACGGAGATGATTTCGCAACAGAAGCGACTGTCAACTCTGCGTCAGTGGGAGACACATCTGGATAGAGAAAGCACGTCCGGAAGGTGGACGACAGACGATAGACTTATTTCTTCGGCGATTAAAATCTGAGAGAGAAAACAAAATGGAAATATATAAAGCATTTTGGCAAATGAAACTTGGGATCCGAACAATACCAAATTTCCAATTCCAGGATTTTTACAGGATATTTTGGAATTTCGGCTGGTATTGGTATATTAATATTAAGAAATCGTTGATAAGGAATGTATTCTGTAATGGTAAATAAAAATGTTGCAATGGTCGATGGAAAATGTAATATAATATATAAGATTGAATTAAACTATAAACACTGGCCAAAGAGTAATAGTGAAGAAATAGGTGTTCTTGTTTATATGAGTGCACAGCAGCCTTTATGTCGACGCACAACAGCTAATAATTTAATATCAATATGCGATAATTCATAGTTTCTAATCTTATCTCTTTAAGGCCGTTTAAAATATATTTTCAAGCTTTAAATGCTAATCAATGAAATGATTTTAGTATCTGAAGTCTGAACTCAAAACAATCTTATTATGTACAAGATCAAACTATAAAAAAATAAAATGCGGATACTTATTTATATTTTATATAACTATACCTCTTGATTTTTACGGTTTTTATAAATCTTATTATCTCTAATACTGTTCGAGATTCACACAATAGCGTCTCGAATGTTCTAGAATCGCGCAACAGTGCGCTCGAGAATCATGTAACAGCATTTCGAACGTTCGAGAATCACGCCGCGGCGTCTCAAGTTTCAAAGCATCGCCGACAACAATTAAATCGAGATACATCTTAAGTTGCGAGATGTAGTCTTCTTTTTATTCTTGATCATCTGTGGATGAGTCACGACCACCTGCGCGTGAGTCATAACCATCTGTGCTTGAGACATTTCATCCCCCCTCCGCATGCACTTTTCTATTTTTAGAGCTTGAATGCCATCGAAGATGCTAGAAACTTGTGTTTGCAAGACAAAGGAATTGCTGGGTATAAAAANCCCTGCGGACCGAGCTCCGCGCTCTCATTTTTACATCGTTCAGCCTCCGTTGACGGGAGCCTCCGTGTCGCGCGGATCAAAATTACTTTCAATCTTATTATATTATGTTGTAACCAGTTTGTTTATTAAATTATCGTATTATTAAGTGTCATGTTATTTTTCGCAAAATCAACGCTATCCATGTTCTATTGCTGCCTCTCGCTCACTCACTCGTCCCCTCCACTCCGCTCTACTGCGCGTTCTCGCTAACGCGCTTCGCAACAAATACGTTGAGGTTAATAATGTCTCACTTATTTTGACACATTGTAGTTAATAGGCCTGTTCGTTGTAGCTGCACTGAGCAGCACTGCTGAAATTTAACTTATTGCACCAGTTCAGCAGTGCAACTCAGTCAGTGCAGACGCCGCATAACGGCGACGCCTCGAACTGTGCTGCGAGGGCACGTGCTACGAGGGTCGTACCTAATGTGACAACATTCTGACACGCTGGGGTCCACTGAGCTCAAATTGAGATTGTTGGTCTGATGTGAGCTGGCAGAGTGCGTGAGATTGCCGAAATTCGCTAATGGCGAGGGGAAGTGTGATTTTGACGGTGGGCCCAGCAATTGCGGCCGTACTCCAGTGCCTATCGGGCGCCGCCTTACGTTAAAAATGCAAACAGTACATTCCTCCACCTCTGGCCAGGGCGACGATAATGATGACGACGTTTCTTAAACCAAAATTTCCCAATTTCAGACTTTACATCGCGATATCTCCGCTCGTAGGTCACGCAGAAAAAAAATAAAAACACTTTTGTTATATACCATATAATCTGCTATATATAATACAAGGAAAAGAAATGTTCTTCAATTAATTTAAAAAATTAATTTAAAAATTTAAGAAGTATGATAATATTGTAAATCTATACCTCTTTTTGGTGGGTAAACAATGCAGCTTCGTCTGGACTGAGGAGTTTCTACATACTCATTTACTAATGAATAATAAAAATATAAATGAAAATAAAATTACGTTTATTAAAGAAAATAAAAAATTGCTTCATTCTACAAAAAGAAATTATAATTGGATATTACTTAATTGGTTACCTGGACTTCTCTCGGGATTCTCATTATCAATAATAGGAGACCGTACATTTGTGATATTTTCAGTATTTTCAAATACAACATTACACAATTGTAATATATGTACATATTTTCGAGTGTAGATGTGGACAGGCTCATAGCAACCGTTTGCACCCTTCCTCGGAGCGTAAAATGTAGAGAATGCGGAGGTTTTGGGCATTTACAAAAAGTCTGTAAAAAGAAAGATCAAGCTCACATGTTAGAAAAAGTATGTCACGTAGATGAACAGGAGCATCTCGAGCACAGAGCGAAATTTATGGTATCTCTTCGTATAAAAAATCGAGATGTCGTATTTGATGTAGACTGCGGCTTGGCGGTTACGTTGGTAAGCGAAAAATGGTTAAAAAGCATGTTCCTGAATTTAAGGTTGCATAAGACGCATTTAAAATTACGATTTTATTGTAAGCAAAATTTCGTGCTACTCGGTTTTGTTAAAGTAAAAGTAAGTAATACACACAAAACGAAAATTTTGAATATGTACGTTAAGTATGATCGAGACCCTTTGTTGGGTCGAGAATGGATAAACCAGTTAAAGAAATTAATTAAAGTTACAGATAGTATAGTAGAAATAGAAAAGGTTGAAATGTTAAAGGGCGACACCAATCGTACCTGTTTTAAAGAAAAACGGTGATATTCAAATTTGCGATGACTTTAGCGTTAACCTAGCGTTAATAGTAGATGAACATTCTTTGCCTACATTAGAGGAATTGTTTACGTCCATGTCTGGTGGCACGATATTTTCAAAAATTGATCTAAAGCAAGCGTATTTACAATTACCGGTCGCAGACGAGGACAAGGAGTTATTTACCTTGAGCACGCACAAAGGTTTATATAGATGTAATATGCTAATGTACGGAGTGGCATCCGCGCCTGCTATTTGGCAGAGAACGATTGAAAATATATTGAGGGGAGTACTGGGGTAGCAGTATTTTTGGCCGATATTTGGATTGCAGGAAAAGATATCGAGCAACATTTGGAACTGTTGAGCATCGAAAACTACAATTCGGACGGTTGAATTGGCGCCCCTTTTGCGCTATGGATAACCGCGACACTCGCGACACGATCGACGTGACGCTCGCGCCTACGCGGTGCCAGCGTATCTCGCGTATACCGCTTCTCTTCCCCTCCCTTCTCTCTATGGTTGTACATCGAGTCGGTTACTTCTCTGTATTTCTCTCAAAGTGTGAATAAATTCAGCACTTTGTATATCGAGCCGCAGTTGTTTAACTACGAGCCCTGTAATCCAGCCGTCCCTCTGAACAGGTTATGGGCCCAGGGAACGCGCGAAAGCTCACTCGTGATATACATAAAGAGAACACGGAAGTGCACGCCGCCGACGCGAGGTTAGCTTTGTCTCTCGTCGTCGTAAAGTATCGCAGTCATGAATCCGAGCGGAACCATACGCATCGAGGCGCTGCAGAAAGAAAATTACGACACCTGGAAGATACAGATAGAGGCCCTAATTAAGAACGACGCATGGAATTTCGTAAACGGTACATTCGTAAAGCCGACTCTCGTCGCGGGAGACGCCGCATCCGACACAGCCGTGAGAAATTGGATCGTCGCCGATAACAAGGCGAAATCGGATATAATCCTATCCATAAGCCCCTCGGAACTTAAACAGATAAAGAGCTGTGATACCTCGCGAGACGTCTGGCTCAAGCTAGAGGAAATTTTCCAGTCGAAGGAACCGGCGCGGAAGGTCACTCTGTTGAAGCAGTTAATGATGCAGAAGATGAAGAAAAGCGACGTGCGCGAGCACATGAGACGTTTTTTTTTCGACGCAGTCGACAAGCTGCATGAGATGGAAATCAAAATCAACGACGACCTGTTAACCAATGTTGCTATACAGTTTGCCGGTAAGCTACGAGAACTTTCGATGCGCGATCGAGTCGCACGACGAATTGCCAACGCCGGAAATGTTACGAATGAACATTGCGGAAGAAAGTGACGCGCGGAAAAGCATGGACAACGCCGGCACGACGCAGAACGCAATGGTCGCCGCGAAGTGGTTTAACAAAAAGAATCACAAAAAAAAGAATCTCGGTTGGAAGAACGGAACAAGAGAACCCGGGAAAGACGAATCCAAAGACAGTTCGTTTCGATTTAAGTGCACAGGTGCCGCGAGGTCTGGCATAAGGCAATCGACTGCAAAAATCAACGTCAAGTCGCGAACAATACGGAGAACGTGACCTTCTTTACGCTACTCGAAACGCGCGCGCGCAAAACTTCCATCGAGAAGACACATCGGCGATAACGTGGTGCGTCGATAGCGGATGCTCGTCGCATTTGTGCCGCGATCTGAACGATTTCGTCGAAATAAATTCTAACGAGGTCGGAACGTTAAACTTAGTGAGTAGTGCGCATACAAACATGCATGCCAGAGGCGACGTGGTACTGGAGGCTAATGTCGACGGAACGGAAGTATCCATACGATTGAGCGACGCGCTTTACGTATCGAATCTACGTACGAATCTGATGTCGGTCGGAAAGATCGCCGACAATGGTTTCACCGTCATATTTAACGCAAAAGCAGAAGTATCGGGCCAAAACGGACGCATGGTAACGGTCGCGGACGGTGTGGATGGCCTGTACTACATTCGACGTCGAAGATCCCCCGAGTGCAAGAGCATCAATCCAAGCATCAACGCGAAGAATCCCTGCAGAAAGACCCTGAACGAATGGCACGCTACATTAGGACATCTAAATCTAAAGGATCTACGTGAAGCGGCCAGAACCGGAACCATTCAGAATCTAGACGTTGTCGATATCAGCGAGGACTTCGATTGCGAAATCTGTCTCCAGTATAAAATGACACGACCCCCTTTCTCGAAAGTATCGGAAAGAGTGACCGAAATCGGAGATATTGTTCACTCCGACGTGTGAGGACCAATGAGAATGCAATTGAACGGAAAGGCTCGATACTTTGTAATCTTCATAGACGATTCGTCGAGATGGTGCGAGGTGAGTTTCATTAAAAATAAAAACGAAGTTCTTAAGGAATTTGAAGATTTCAGGGCAGTCATGGAGAAACAGCACGGAATTAAAGTAAAATACCTTCAAAGCGATAACGGAAAGGAGTACGTCAATGCGGCATTTAATGAAGTTCTGAAGAAACAAGGCATCAAATGACGACAAACCGCTGCGTACAACCGGAACAGAACGGAATAGCAGAGAGGAAAAACCGAACCCTCGTCGAAACGGCGCGATATCTAGGATTCCTTGAAGGAATCTGGTCTACCGCCATCATTTTGGGCCGAGGCGGTTTATACCGCAAACTACATCAGAAATAGAACGCCCACGAACAAGTTAGGCGGAAAAACCGCATTTGAAGCTCGATTCGGGAAGCAACGAAGTTCAGAAGATTTGGAGAGGAAGTATATTGCCTTTATAGGTCTCAGGGGAGAGGCAAATTTGAGCCCCGTTCCCGAAAAGGCATGTTTATAGGCTACTCCAAAGAAAGCAAAGCGTACAGGATCTGGATACCTGAAGAAAAATGCATAAAAATATCCAGAGACGTGAAATTCTTAAAGGACCAGCCATCACGATCAGGAGCCGATCTCGAGGAGCTGTATTCGAAGAATCTCGTCTCGGAAGAAGACACAGACCATTCTGATGACGCAGAAGACAGCCATACTCACTTTGAAGTCGTTTTGACTCAGTCTAATGCATGAAACGACGAAGAGCAATAGAATCTCGACTCTGCGGAAGAAGATCTGGAGGAAGACCCTGGCGTGCCTGAACAGGCAGAACCTGCCTCACAAGGATCCGAACGTGGTCGTGGCAGACTGCGGAAAATTTTGACCGGTAGACCGGGCAGACCAAAGAAGGAGTACCAAGCCGTAGTAGAACCGGATGAAGTCGCACACTACGCATTTTTGATAGAAGTTCCCATCAAACGAGCGATGTCAGGGTCTGAATCACACGAATGGATGCAAGCAATGTCCACAGAGATAAAGTCTATACTAGAAAAATATACCTGGAACATCGTGAATCGGCCAAGCGATCGCGCGGTCATCGGAAGTCGCTTTGTACGCAACAAATATGACTCAAGCGGAAACTTGAAGAAACGTAAAGTCAGGATCGTGGCACGTGATTTCTCGCGACAGCCCGGAACAGATTTCCACGAGACGTTCGCACCGGTCGCACGCCTCAAATCAATTCGCCTGGCAGCCCTAGTAGCACATCGAAGGATGCATATTCGTCAACTTGATATCACGACAGCCTATCTAAATGGCAATTTAGAAGAAGTGTACATGGAAGCATCCGAACATTTGAAAGCAGTTCTGAAGCATATCAGCCGTGATGGACGAGGAAGCTCGGAAATCATCAAAAAGGCAAAAAGGATGCTATCGGACGGAGACAAGGTTTGTCTGATGAAAAAAGTATTATACTACGACTACGACAAGCAGGACGAGTGTGGCATAAACGCCTGGATCAGGAACTTCGATGTTTCAGAGCAACGCCATCCAACACAGATCCTTGCGTGTATCTAAAAGGCGAGAAAGAAATCAAATTATTATCGTCATTTATGTCGACGATATCCTGATCATGTCTCAAGATGCGAAGAATATCAATAAATTCAAGGACCATCTGCAGAAGTCGTTCGAGGAAAAAGATCTCGGCGAGCTCAAACACTGTTTCGGCATGGAATTTAAGAAAGAAGACGACAGCATCTACATTCATCAACAGGATATATCAAGGATATCCTTCGCAGGTTCGAAATATCGGACTGCAACTTCGTGTCGATCCCACGTCAGCGTAAAGTTGTCGAAATCAGATCCCTGGAAAGAAGACGATGGAGACAAGCCGCCGTATCGTGAGCTTGTAGGAGCTTTCCTGTATCTGTCGATCACAACGCGCCCAGATATCGCGCACGTTGTCAGCGTATTCAGTCAGTACAATGACAATTTCGGCAAGACACATTGGACAGCCGCAAAGCTCGTGCTAAAATATCTGAAGGGAAGTACGCAACTGGGAATAGCTTTCGGCCATCATGAGAGTCCACTAACTGGATTCGTAGACGCGGACTGGGGTGGCAGCACGGACGACCGACGCTCATTCACTGGGTACGTTTTCACCTGGAACGGAGGAGTAATTGTCTGGGAATCGAGGAAACAGAGGACCGTTGCTTTATCGTCGACGGAATCCGAGTACATGGCACTTGGAGAGGCCGCAAAGGAGGCCGTATATCTCATGCGAATCCTATCAGAACTTGGCATTCAGGATCTAAAGAGCGTGAAGTTATTCAATGACAACATCGGCGCGCAGAAGCTTGCCGAAACTTCACGGACGCACGAAACATATAGACGAGCGTCATTTCGTGCGTGAGCTAGTAGAATCAGGCAGCATCGAGCCAAAGCACGTGTCGACGGACGAGCTGACATGTGCCTGCTGACATGTTGACCAAGGCACTACCCAAGCCGAAGCATTGAAAGTGCCTGAGCCTCCTAAACATCGCCGAGGGAAACAAGATTCTCGTTTAAACCAAGCTCGAGAAACGGATCACCACTCAACAACAGCGAAGACTCCATCCACCGTCCATCTTGAGGAGAGGTGTTGAGCATCGAAAGCTACAATTCGGACGGTTGAATTGGCGCCCCTTTTGCGCTACAGATAACCGCGACACTCGCGACACGATCGACGTGACGCTCGCGCCCACGCGGCGCCAGCGTATCTCGCGTATACCGCTTCTCTTCCCTCCCTTCTCTCTATAGTTGTACATCGAGTCGGTTGCTTCTCTGTATTTCTTTCGTGTGAATAAATTCAGCACTTTGTATATCGAATCGCAGTTATTTAACTACGAGCCCTGTAATCCAGCCGTCCCTCTGAACAGGAACGATTAGAATTAGTATTGAAACGTTTATCGGCACATGATGTATGAATTAATCTAGATAAGAGTACATTTCTTAAAGATCAAATTACGTATTGCGGTCATGTGATCAGCAAAAAAGGAATCACTAAAGAGCTCAAAAAAATAGAAACTGTACAGAGATGCCTAGACCAAGTAATGTTACTCAATTACGCGCTTTTATTGGGTTAGTAAATTATTACGGGCGATTCATTAAGAATTTGAGCGTATGACGACGAAGCAATCGCCGATTATGCCGATAATCAGCGGAGACTCGTCGGAATTACAAAATCGAGCCGGAACGAAAGTGTCGCACTATCCAAATCACACGATAATCATTACTGGGCGCCAGGTACGAGCTCTCGCACCACGATACGACAGGAATAGCGAAATTCTCGGAACGCTATACTTTACGTTACGCGACACTCCCGCTAGCTCGCGGAGACGGTGGTTCGCAAAAGGGATGGACGGCTAGGAGATGCAGCGGTTCACTGAATTGACATTATTTAATAACAAAAAGAAACATATATTTGATCATGAATCCGGCAACGGAGTTCCATATATTGCGAGGGAGCAACTCCCGCCAAAACGAAGACAACTAGAGTACTTATCACACGCGACATTCAAAAGATTACGTGATCTCACTAATTTACCCGCACGGTATAAAAAGCGTAATGACCGAAATCTTAACGGACCTCGAATACAAACAGAAACGGAGTAAGGGAAGCGCTAAAATAAAATCTATAATGCGATTTCACTAACCCGCAATTTCACAAATTAGAATTATAAGGCTCGATATCGTAATACAGAGACGCTTCAAATACAACTCCGAATTATCGAAAAATTAATAACTATAAAAGTGACTTTGACTATAAAAGAAATACCGGACGCTACGACTGTCGGCGGCCTCGGAGGCGATCTCTCCTTCGCAAACGAAACTCATACGGCATGAAAATCTCACAATTTTAACGCGGTTGAATCTAACGACCGCGGCAACGAGATAATATACACAATTATATACACAATTACACAATTATATACACAATATATACACAATTTAATCTAACATTCGGGAACCGGCGGCTCCTCCAGGGTAAAGCACGCGGGCGGAAATTCGCTGCCCGGATCGCGAAACAGCCACGTGGCCGCCACGAGGTGACCGGCCAACGGAAAAGAAACGAAACAGCACGCGAAACTCCTGGAGGAACCGGCCGCCGAACTCACGCAATAATCGGTGCCAGGGTGGAGGTCTTACAGAAGGAGGCCGTTCTCTCTTGTCACTGGCCCTCGAAATTGCTGGGCTCGTCGCTTTCGCCTTCCTGTCGGGATCGGGATCGTCCGCCCACCCTCGCGCTTAGCTGGCTCGCCGAACAGTAATTGGGGCCCGGCCGCAATCCCGCTGAACCCTCCTGCGGCGGTGCTAACGCACCCCGCGAGCGATACGGCAACTCATTGCCGATTCTCGGCGGCGTTATCGATCGGTGATCTACCGCCCGCTTCCTCCCACGGCTTCCGCCCTCTGTGCTGCTCGGGTCTTCGGCTCAAGGCGCTCACCCTCGGCGCAATCTCTCCGGGCTGGCCAGGCCGGGAACCTTGCCCGCTATGAGCGCGGGGAGCAGTGATGGTAGAAATGGGATCCTGCGCGCGAATCGATGACGAAAATTACGTCATCACAGCAGTGCTGTAGCGAAAAGTAAGATATTTTATGGACCCTTAACTATTATTTATGTATAAAATTGTATAATATTTAAAATATAATTGTATAATTAAATTGTATAATATTTAAAATATAT
>JAJVSH010000332.1:104600-125829 GCA_021460005.1 Tetramorium alpestre | reverse complement strand
AATTTTTATTATTCTATAATAAGATAACATTTATACAAAATGATATTTAAACAATTTTTTCTTATATCTTCAAACTTCCTTTTCTATAAAAAAGAAATGCGAAAATGATTTTTAAAATTATTTTTTAATTCTTCTTAATATTCTTTCTACCCGGGAAAAAATGGGTTTTATGCTGAAATGGAAATATACAAGGTGTCCGAAATAAGAGGGATTACACGAAAGTTGGTGGTAGATCGGGTCAAACCGAGAAGAAAAGTACCATTTTATAAAATTCGCAATAGTTATTGAGTTATTAATGATTAAAAATCGCCGTATTAGCCCGGCCTACCGCCGTGCGGGAGACGTGAGAGCGGCAATGGCGCGGCAATGGCAGTAGGAGCAGCGAGCCTCCGCTCACGTCTCCCGTACCGCGCTGCCTATCTCTTCTCGCGATTTTTAACAATTAATAACTCAATAACTATTGCGAATTTTGTAAAATGATACATGACTTTTCTTCTCAATTTGACCTGATCTACCACCAACTTTCGTGTGAGACCTTTTGTTTCAAACACCCTGTATATGTCCAATTATGTATGATCTTATATAATTACATAAGGAGTGATGATGAGTATATTCGAAAAAAATCAACTTATATAATTATATAAGATTATATATAATTGGCCATATATAATTAAATCCAAAAAGATCTGATGACATATGTAATTTATCTGATAATATATAATAGTATGATAATGTAGAGAAAAAATTAAATCGCGCCAAATTTCAGATATTATATACAATCATATTTTATAAGATTTTTTTCATTTCTAATTATATATATTTACATATGATCATAAATTCATTAGTTCTCGGATATATATGCGAAGAAAGATTATACCAAAAAAGAAAACATATATGAATCTCTATGTGCATATTTCATACATTACATATATTTATATATGTTCTTGTATGAAAAATTTTTTATCGGGATATATATAAGTTTAGTAAAGATAATTCTATACATATATATTCCATATATGTATGTTAAAACATTATCAATACGCAAGGACGCTCATATAAGTAAGTGGACGCCACTTGAGTGGGCACCACAATTCGTGTGGGCGGCCCTGCAGTCCCTGCGCTGCGTATTGAAACGAAATTTAGACGCCCGAGCCATCTCGGGCCGTCGAGAATCATACGATAGGAGAGAAAAGGACAGAAGAACGTATATCTGTCCTTTTCTATTCTAAAAATATCGTGGCGGCGAGGCGGCGAGTCATCTCGGATCGTCGAGAATCAAACAATAGAGAGAAGGACAGAACAACGTATATCTGTCCTTTTCTACTCTAACAAAAAATGTCGAGACGGCGAGCACACACGGACATAGCGCCTCTTTGGTGTGAGCGTCGCGTATACATTTTTCTCTTATGATAAATCTTGAGATATTACAGAACGCGGAATTAAAAATGTGGGTAAGTTACCGACATTTTTAATTCCGCTCTACAGTATCGACCTCGATCAAGTTCGAGCGTCACTCCAGCATCCCCTTAAGGGGAGAAAATTAAGTAAAATGGTCAAAATATCGAAATTTTTTTTATTTAATATTTCGAAAGTATAACATCTTGAGAGTATTCTGGCAAAAGGAGAAATCGAAATTCGAAATATTTACGGAGCTATCGCCTATTGTCGAGACGCACCTGGAACGCTGGGAGCGTACCTGAAGCGCTTGGGGCAGAGCCGGCAGAAGCAGCGTTGTCAAGTGACGAAATAAATTTGGCAACTTTGGGCAGAGCAAGCATTCTTTCTTAACACCTTTGTAGAAACCTTTTGTACCGTATACACATGTATATAGTGCGTAACTGTATAGGTATGTGAAACGAAACCTCGCAAGCAACAGAGTCAGTTTAGCTCGAAAGTTTCACGTGTGCGGTTGAATTTATATTTGAATTTATTAAAATGCCAAACTATCCTAAAGGATCGCGAGGTAACATCGCTCGAAACCGTTCTAAGAAAAAACATTTTCAAGGGAATCAATTTGCAGACAGCAGCGGTGAAAAATTCGAGATGAGTTCAAGTGACGACGGTGTGAGTGCAAGTGCAAAAAAATTGAAGACTGCCACCAGTGAGGATATCCGTACGAATCCTTTGCACACGTATAGAATTATTGAGTTTTTTACTGTTTTTATTGCTCTGTCAGAAATTTTTATTTGTTCGACGTGCAAGCAAAAAATACGTTTTGAAGAATCAGGGCAGAGAGGACTAGGTTTCAAAATTGTCGTTATGTGTCGCTGCGGTAATAGAGAAATAAATTCAGGACCTTTTATTTCTAATGGTTACGAAATAAATCGAAGAATAGTGTTAGTCATGAGATTGTTTGGCATCGCAAAAGAAGGAATAAATATATTTTGTAATCTTATGGACATATGCAGTGGATTGAGCCAAGGCAGTTACACTAACATCATTGAACATATTCATGCAGCTTGTAAATCGTCATTCGATATTTTATCCAAAAAAGTTGTTAAAGAAGAGATCGAAAAAAATGTTGAGCACGGAAGAGAAGAAAAAAATCTCAAAGTTTCTGATGACGGCTCGTGGAAAAAGCGTGGATTCAAATCATTGTATGGTGTTACAACGCTCATCGGCTACTACACCGGCAAAGTGATCGACTTAGTTGTAAAAAGCAGTTATTGCCATAGTTGTACATTCTGGAACAAAAAAACTCATACTGAAGAATATCGTAAATGGTATGAAGATCACGAAGAAGAATGCATGTAGAATCACGAGGGCAGTTCCGGAAAAATGGAAGTTGATTCGATGAAAGAAATGTTTGCGAGATCGGAAGAGAATTTCGGCGTGAAATATGGTAATTACATCGGTGATGGGGACTCAAAAACTTTCAAGGCCATACTAGAATTGAATCCTTATGGTGACGAGTTGACTGTTGTAAAAAGTGAGTGTATCGGTCACGTCAAGAAGAGAATGTACAACAGACTCCAAAACGTACGAAAAGAAAAAAAACTTGGCGGAAGAGGCAAGTTAACGGATAAAAAGATAAAAAAACTCAATATATTATGGTTTGAGTATCCAAAGAAACGTAGACAGTGTTGAAAATATGAAGAAATCAATTATGGCTACTTATTATCATATTTTTTCAACAAAAGAAGAGTCGAATTATGGAAACTATTCGACTGGAGCCGACAGCTGGTGCAGAAGTGGCAGAAAGCTATCGCTTTAAACACAGATCCAAAACTTGAAGATCTTACTCCATTACTTCTTGAAGAAATGAAACAGCATCTTCTGCCAATTTATGAAGATTTGAGCAGAGAAAATTTACTAGAAAGATGCTTGGGTGGCCATACACAAAATGCGNGTCGCTGACGCGCCGTTATCGATCGAAAAGGAGAAAAATATTGTCTATCTCCAAGAGTAAAGTGCCCTTTATATGTTTGTTCCAGCGAAAATGACAATTGTTCCAAATTGTTTCGTTTGTTTTTAGTTTAAATATTTAATTTGGTATTCAGAAAATAATAACGATAGCTGTAAACAAAAAAATACTGTTTGTGCGCTTTATACTATTTTTTTATTATATCTTTTTAAATTCTATATTTGAAGAATCAATACTTTGGAACAATGTTCGGAACAACTAGAACAATCTGGAACAACCTTGAAAAGTTCGATATTCGAGAAATGGGNTGCCAGNTCCAAAAATCGTTTTTTTCAATTTTCTCAGAAAATTTTTATCATGGAAATTTTATCTTTTGGAACAATTTAGAACAAGTCTGGAACAACCTGGAACAATTGTTAGAATTTTGAAATTCCAAAAATGGGGTGCCAACTTCACCCACGTTATATGAAGGTGTTTTATAATAAAAAAATTTTACATTTTTTTACATTTTAAATATCTTTATTTATCGCATTGTTTATTAAAAAATTTTTTTAATGTTACATCTTTATGTTTAAGATTTTTTAATTTATGCTTAAGAAACTTTTTCTTAACATTTCAACAACCAATAGCGTCAGTAGACATGTGATAATAATCCGGAGAAGTTCGGTTGAATGGCTGAAGTCAAAAGTTTTAGTAGCGAAAGGGTTAACGCTCTTAAGTCGCACAAGAATGTGACATGTACGAGTACCTGAAGATACAAAGAAAGTATTAATTTTGACATTGAATGGAATCCGAAGACTCACTTAACGTTAAGCTTCATTTAACGGGATAAGACATCCTGACAATGGCGAGCGAGCCAGTATCAAGACTAATAGTGTTACTGTTGGTCATTACAATTTTATTTGTTAATTATATATTCCTTTGAGTTTATATTTATATTTTGTATGATTGTTAATGTTGTACAAACTTTATTTTGTTATAAAAAAGATATATGTAAGTAAGTATTACCTAGTATTAAGTTGCATGCAGGGCGTGACGTAAAATGGCGTCCAATACATAGCGAGTAG
Source organism: Tetramorium alpestre (assembly GCA_021460005.1). Classification (NCBI taxonomy): domain Eukaryota; kingdom Metazoa; phylum Arthropoda; class Insecta; order Hymenoptera; family Formicidae; genus Tetramorium; species Tetramorium alpestre. Next base: position 121,398 of record JAJVSH010000332.1, on the reverse strand, counting down.
GGAGACAAGTGAATTTCCTGAAAGGAAAATGGATTCGTTCAGTTGATTTTAATTGTATCACAATTTTATTTCACTTATTTACCTGACCGAAAATGGCGGGCCATCCGGGTATCCTAGGGGAACCTGAAAAAAGAGAGAAAGGGTTAATATTTTATACGTTGAGAACTAAAGTCTTGATGATGCACGTTGGGGAAGTCAACCGCGAGGAAAAGCAAACGGGATGCGATTTGGACTTTCACCAAGATGTCGACTACTCTGAAGACATCAGATCCGTAAAAATGCTAAAATGGCGACGAGAAGAGCCATACGTTAATTTATCAGTTATTTATGTTTAAAGTCGGGTCGACAACGTCGGATGGACAACGATAGGCTCGTAACGCGGAGTTATCGCGAATTTATTTTATTTTTACGTTTTATATATATAATTATTTTAATGGATTCCAAGATGGAGTCTCATCTAAAATTAGGTTCACGCAATTCAAAATCGGGTTAAAATGGTGGAATTATTAACTGAGAGGCGCGGAAAATTCTACGCGGTATATTCCTGCGAGTGTCACCCGTTTGGCCACGTTAATATTGACCACGGTCCCGATTGACCACGTTGAAATTGACCACGTTGCAATTGGCCACGTTGATATTGACCACGTTGCGATTGACCACAGTGCCGATTGACCACGATCCCGATTGACCACGGTCCCGATTGATCATCCTTCCGATTGACCACCATCGCGATTGACCACCGTCCCGATTGATTACGTTGAAATTGGCCACGTTGATATTGACCACGTTGCAATTGACCACATTGCAATTGGCCACGTTGAAATTGACCACGTTGCATTTGGCCACATTGAAATTGACCACGTTGCAATTCACCATGTTGATATTAACCACGTTGCGATTGACCACCGTTCCAAAATGATCACCATCCCGATTGCGCATGGTCCCGATTGACTACAGTAGGTGTAAGAGGCGGGTTTCGACCCATGGGGCTCCGAGGGGGGGGGGGTACTCCGCCGGGCGAGAGGGGTATGACGTCACGGGGGAGGGGGCCGCGGCGCACTTCATGCGGCACGAGGTCCGCGGTATGAAGATCGAGCACGTGTCAAAAATGCAAATTTTGCAAAATGATACCGATGTCCGTCAATGTACGGCTGCGGTCAATGACACCATTTCTCTCACTCCCGCGCGTCACCATCTTCGCTCGCATTCTCCCCCGCCCGCTCGCGTACATGATCCCGTAATCTAGCGCTCTTCATGCATTTTATTGATATTTATCAATACTTATCTATTATAATTAGTTCTTAATTTTTATGAGTCGCATCTTCGAAGAGGAATGGGATAGAAAGAAAAAGATAAAAAATGTTTAAATTAATATATTTTCCGTAAAATAGATACATTAACGCATCATATTATTAATATTATATTAACGATATATCTATAGATAATATACGTTATTTTTTATGGCAGTGCCATCAATTGAACAGCTTGAATACATTTTGCAAAGCACATTTCGATACATGTTTATGGCAACGCAAAGTATGTGTAGCGTCCATCTTTTTTAACAATTCCACGTCTTCGTAGTGCTCGTCAAGGCTCTCGATGTAGACATCCTCTCGCGCATTATCCAACAGCAAATCCAGCAGCCATTCTCGTTTCTCGAGTCCTTTTACGTATATGATGGACGAGGTTTCGTTCTCCGTCACATCCCGCACCGCCTTGGTAATCAACTCTTTAGCCTTGTGGTACTGAATCAGTCCTTCATCCCAGCACAATCCAATGATGATCCAGTGATGTTTCGCCGTCAACCAGGTTACGCGCTGTCTGTCCGCTTTGCTGAGAAAATACCGTGGCTCAGGACTTTTGAAAATGAGAGGGAATATATCCCTCTCTGAGAGCAGCAAACTCCTTCACGACGAAGGATTTCTGCGATGAAACCTTGCAGATCTACGAACGTTAGCGTGGACATGACTGATTTTCGACACGTCGAGAGGTGGACTGCAAAAGGATCACGACACATGAATCTTTCTTACATTGAAATATTGCTGACATTGCAATTTACCTGATTTTACATTAGACAATGGGCAGTATTCGCAATCGGCAGATGACGCAATCGTGTAAGATGAGGCTGTAGGCGGTAGTATTTGCCGGTACATTCTTTTTGCAATCAAAGTTTATGCGTACATCCACAGTGGCGCTCTTGATAGACTCGTTCTGTCGTGCGCAATCGATAACTACAAAAGGTCCATTCGCCACAAATGTGGATTGAATGGAAGTTGTAAAGCATGGCATAACAGCCGTATCCATAATAAGCTTTACGAAACGTGAATACATGTCAAAAAGTATAGCGTATTTATTTTTCTTAAAGTCTAAATTCAGATCATCGTATGGATAAAACTCAGAGTTTAGATAAAGTTTCACGTTGGTTAGATTACAGTCATCGAATATGCTAGCATCTTGAGACATGATAAGTAGGTATAATAAGGAGATTTTGACGCCTGGATGCGCTTACGGGGGGTCGGGGTGATCGGGGGAAACGCGGAGGGAATGCCGTAAGCGATGGGCGCGGGGGGTCGGCGTGTGTCGGCGGTGTTTCCGTCCTCCCCAACCGTAGGACCCCCGTGAGTTCGAACTCTCACAGGCACGGGCGTTGACTGAGTCTTATCGCAATGAGTTCGAACATTCGTAGGCGCGGGCCAGCCTTATCGTTATCGGCTGGGCGGTCGCTCGCGCCTTCGAGAGAAGGAACCCATGTTTTTTTCACCTTGTCTTGCTAATGGCGAGTCACGCGTGATCTAGAAACAACACAAATGTTTCCGGATGTTTTTTTTCACTCTGCTGAAAATTATCATTGCGTCATCCAATGGTGAGATACGCGTGATTTGGAAACGACGCGTCCGGAAACAGGTGTCTCCGGACGCGATGTTTCCGTCCGCTGAAATTATCATCGTTTTTTTACAATTCGCTATTTTTTGCGGTGAGAAGTATCTTTTACGATTCATATATAAGCGTTGTTCGAATCTCAGTTTTGAGAAAAGAAGTAGAGAGAGAGAGCTGTGCGTGTGTGTATCGTAAAGATGTCATCTACTAATCGATTGGAAGAAGAGGTGGCGATCTCCGAAACTTGATCCAGAGATCTGTTCGAGCAGCCGATTCCGAATGAGATTCTCGTGGAGCGTGAAATTTGCAGGATCGAGGCAATGGTATTTCTAACGTTGCACGATTTATTCTTCGATACGTGGAATCCACAGCACGCGCCAACGCGTCACATCAGACTATTGATCGCCACTATATCGAAGTACCTGTTCGATCATCGAAATATGGACACCAGTGCGCCGAGTGCGCGATGTAACGAGATGAAGGCTGCTCTGTTGGAGATTCATTCGTACTGGTTGAGCAATGGTCCGCTATAGTGTACCAGAAAGGAATCGTTATTGTTCCTCCGTCAGATCAAAGTACGTCGGTGTACGATGTACTACGGTGTACTTGTTCAAGAAGCCTAACGAAAGATACGTTCGACGATTGGGTGAAGGAGTATCGTTCATACGTCGAGAGTCGATCGTTCGAGCCCGACGAATCGTCGATGATCGAGGAATCGTCGATAATTGAGGAATCATCAGAGGAGGGGAGGCAGACTTGACGCTCTGTTCGATCGAGCGTTCGAGCGTAACGCGAATCAGTTTATAACGAAGCAGGACGACGGACGATTATTCACCGCGAGATCACCGGGCGAAGTCGGTTCTCAGGTGGTTCACGTGTACATTTACGACGTCAAGGATGTGGTCAAACGGGACGTACGCATCTGGTGGAAATACGCCAGGTTGCGCGCTCAATTCTTGTGCTCCTCCGCGCGCACGGATCGCAAGCGGCGATTATTGCGTCAGCTCATGGACGAGGCCACGAACGATCTCAGGAAGGTTCCGGGTGTCGCGATGGAGGTGAAAAACGTCACGCACGAGGACGACGACGACAACGACGACGACGATCGGATGTACCGGGGCAAAAGAAAGGTACGATATTTTTTAAAAAATAAAAAAGATACACATCGAACGATCGTGTTGAATATGCGTAAAATTTTTTGTTTCAGGTCAATCGGAGCGAGAAGTTCAGAACATCGCCAGATCTGAGGAAGAAATAAGAGTTCGGGACATCGGATCTGACAAGAAAGACGTGTATTTTTTCGAAATAAATGTAATAAAAGCTTTTTAACAAGAGAAGAGTTTATTATTTATTTATCCATGTCAGAGAGAGATTACATTTTAAATAACGACGATAAGAGATACATATAGTTTAAAAATATATAGAGATACATATAGTTTAAAAAAAACAAAGATATATATATAGTTTAAAAATATATAGTTTTAAAAAAAAACAGAGATAAACATNGGATCGCAAGCGGCGATTATTGCGTCAGCTCATGGACGAGGCCACGAACGATCTCAGGAAGGTTCCGGGTGTCGCGATGGAGGTGAAAAACGTCACGCACGAGGACGACGACGACAACGACGACGACGATCGGATGTACCGGGGCAAAAGAAAGGTACGATATTTTTTAAAAAATAAAAAAGATACACATCGAACGATCGTGTTGAATATGCGTAAAATTTTTTGTTTCAGGTCAATCGGAGCGAGAAGTTCAGAACATCGCCAGATCTGAGGAAGAAATAAGAGTTCGGGACATCGGATCTGACAAGAAAGACGTGTATTTTTTCGAAATAAATGTAATAAAAGCTTTTTAACAAGAGAAGAGTTTATTATTTATTTATCCATGTCAGAGAGAGATTACATTTTAAATAACGACGATAAGAGATACATATAGTTTAAAAATATATAGAGATACATATAGTTTAAAAAAAACAAAGATATATATATAGTTTAAAAATATATAGTTTTAAAAAAAAACAGAGATAAACATAGTTAAAAAAAAGTAAAAAAGATACATATAATGCATGTTTAAAAACATAGCGAGGATAGTTCGCAATCGATGATGTTGTCGCGATCGTAGAATTCGGCGTTCCGTATCTATATCGCCTCGGAGACGATCGCCGGTTTCTCGATGATTGACGCGAAATCGGAGAAGCATTTGAACTTCTCGTCGACGTTCCTGATCACCGAGTTCAGCGAGGCGACGACACGATTCACACAGTCCTCGAGATCGTACATGACGAGCACGGTGTTGAGAGACAGGAGCAGACGGAGCGCGCCCGTGCTCGTCTCGAGACGCAGGATCGGCAGATTGTTAATTCTTCCGAATCGTAGAATCAGGTCGCCAGCGTGTATCGACGAGTTCGCTTCGTCGTTGCCGTTTCTCAGGTAAAACAGCACGATCTGTTTCTGTTCGACGAGTTCTCTCCACGTTTCGGTCGAGAACGGGATCTCCTTACCGCGGCAATCTCCCACCGTGATCCTCACGCACGAGCTGGACGGTTCGACGACCATGCAGACCTCGATGTATTTGTAGCTCTCGTCAACGGATATCTTCTCGTCAGGATGCTGATCGGTTTACGCGCGACCTCGCTGTTGTTTTGTCTGTGGAAAAAGTGTCGAATGTTAGGTTTTTTGAGTAAAAAAGAGAGACAGACAGAGGAAGAAATTATCCTACGCGTCGATCGTCGATCCTCGTTCATCCTTCTCTTTCTCGCTCCGCCGTTCGCGCTCTCACCGAGGTGGGTCTGTCAGACGGAGAACATATCGTCCGGTATACAGGTCACCCGTCGACAGACAGCGTCAAACTGACTCTCTCGAGAGTAGGATGTAGGTTAAAAATGTTATTCTCTCTCTTCATGTTTTTTTTATCTCTCCTCCTCCTCCTCCTCCTCTTGCCATGAATACGTGAGAACCTCGTTGATTCGAACGAGACGATTCAGCAGAGCTCATATCTGATCCAACAATCCGTCCTTCGGACAAACGACGCCCACGATCTGCAGATCCATCTTACCCGCCGCTGTCACGCTCCGCGTGAATTCGTTGAACTTGTAGTACTGATGTCTATTGAAAAAATACAGACTGCCGTCGATGTATCGAAAGGCTGACGTAATACCCTGCGGAATTCCCGGAAATATCGCTTGGATCGTGTTGTGTCTGATGACTCTCATTTGACAGTCGTATATCTCCCCCGCGAAGCCATTGTTGTATAGGAAGGATCGTCCTCTATTGGTATTCACCATGGCGTCGACCTTGGTGTCAGGGGGAAGTCGACGAGAGATATCGGCCAGTTCGGTACCAATTCGTAGCTCGGATACTTGACCCTGTAGACCATCCTGTTCGCGAACAGCATGAGATCGCCCGAGGGAGTCTGATACGCGCCCGAGATGCGCGTGAAATTCCTCGGAAGAAACCTCATGTAATCGTTCAACGACAGTGGTTTGTCATAGGTCTTTCCCTCGATGTCGATCGGCCAAACGTGACGTCCGTGCGCGACGAATATCTTCTCGTCCAGAACCAACACGGAATCGACGCGNTAGAATTGAATCCTTATGGTGACGAGTTGACTGTTGTAAAAAGTGAGTGTATCGGTCACGTCAAGAAGAGAATGTACAACAGACTCCAAAACGTACGAAAAGAAAAAAAACTTGGCGGAAGAGGCAAGTTAACGGATAAAAAGATAAAAAAACTCAATATATTATGGTTTGAGTATCCAAAGAAACGTAGACAGTGTTGAAAATATGAAGAAATCAATTATGGCTACTTATTATCATATTTTTTCAACAAAAGAAGAGTCGAATTATGGAAACTATTCGACTGGAGCCGACAGCTGGTGCAGAAGTGGCAGAAAGCTATCGCTTTAAACACAGATCCAAAACTTGAAGATCTTACTCCATTACTTCTTGAAGAAATGAAACAGCATCTTCTGCCAATTTATGAAGATTTGAGCAGAGAAAATTTACTAGAAAGATGCTTGGGTGGCCATACACAAAATGCGAATGAAAGTTTCAACTCCACAATTTGGCGATTAGCTCCAAAACACGTTCATTCTGGAGTGAAAATTATCGAGATCTCAGCCTACATTGCTGCCGGAGTGTTTAATGAAGGCTATATTTCCATCCTGCGAATAATGAACACACTGGGAATCATTGTTGGCACCCAATCCAAAGCTTTCGCCGAAAAAATCGATGAGGCGCGGATAACGAGGCAGAACAGAATGAGCCTTTCCGAGACAAAAGAAGCTCGTACAGCCCGAAAACAACTGGAAAATAATCAACTTTTCGAGGAAGCTGAAGGACTATTGTATGGGCCTGGAATTGCTGATTGAGCGGTAAGTCACTAAAACTAATAGTTTTATCGTATTGAAACTTTAAACGCGATTATCTCGAAACTGCATTTTCAAAAACTGCTGCCACTGTAACTCAAAAAGTTGTTGATCGATCGGGCTGAAATTTGGGGAGGTTTTAGTCTATAATATTATTGAAAGGATATACCTAAAGTTGTAAGGATATCGCGTAAATAAATTACTTTTTTGGGGTAAAAAGTGTCGAAAAAATAGTTAAAAAATTGAATTTTTGATTAAAATGCCTACCAAATTTTTAATTTTGCACTTTTTTATAGTCTTATAGATATATCCTTCGCCTAAACTCATAAATAATCGAAAAATTGTTTGGTTTTTTTGTTTCAGACCGCTACAAAAAACGTGACGATGGCAGCCTTTTTCCATCTCGCGCAAAAGACGCCAAATTGTGAAGCCTGTAATGCCGCCATTTTCTTTTGTAAAAAAAAAATTTTTTTTCAGTGCTTGACACCTACAATTAAATTATGCCAAAAGTTGAAATTGATGCGATTATTTTATCACCTCTAAAAAAATTGTTCAAAAATCACTTATTTTCGTGCTTCTATTTAGTTTTCTCCCCTTAAAGGCGCGGCAAATGCAATGTTACAAATGCTGGGAGTTTGACCACTTGGCCATGAATTGTAAATCTTCAAGGGATATGAGAGGTGCTTGCTATCGCTGCCCAAAAGGGTCACATAGCTCGAGAATGTTCTGTAGAGCCAAGATGTGCGATATGTAGCGAGAAGGGACTTGACTACCAGCATCGGTTGAGATCCGCTCGATGTGTCATTCCGATAACAATGGCATAAGGAACCGAGGAGATCAAGAAGATTGAAAGAAAGTCACGGAGGGCTGGTATTTTATCCGTAAGAAATGATACTTAAGGTCGTTCAGGTTAATTTAAACAGATGCCGGCAAGCGCATGATATGCTTGACCAGTACATCAGGGAGGAGGATTTTGTTGTAGGACTAATTTCGGAGTCTAGGTATATTCCGAATAACCAATTATGGCACTATGCAGACAACAAATTGGCTGCCATTTGTTGGAAGCCTAATAAAAGTAGGGGATCTTGATCCGTAGCACCGGAAGTTGTGTTGCTGCTAAGTTGAATGGCATAGTCTTTGTGTCATGCTATGCTCCCCCTAGTTTGAATAATAAGGAGTTTCTTAAATTCCTTAACGAACTTGAGGATTTGATTAAAGATCTTGGGAGGAAGATTATTATTGGAGGTGATTTTAATGCCCGATCATACTTGTGGGATCCGAGAGCTAAAAATCTAAGCAAAGGAAAGCTGTTAAAAGAGTGGGCGGCTCAGATGGATTTGCGTCTTATGAATACCGGAACAGAACCAACATGTGTAAGACCACAGGGGGTCTCGGTCATTGATTTAACTTGGTCAACTTCTGAGTTATTGGACTGTATAAGTGATTGGAAAGTGGATTATGAACGTGAATCTATATCCGACCATCAATATATCACTTTTGAAATACATATGGAAAATGCTATTAATAGCCGTTGTGCACAGAGACATAAATACCCACGCTGGAAGTTCCGTAAGATGGATCGGGAGTTGTACTATGAGGCTCTTGAGTGGCGGTATATAACTAGAGAGCCGCAACAAAGTGTGAAGACTTGTCCACTACCAGACGGGATTGCAGAAATGCTACAGAACTGGGCTAAGGAGGCTTGTGACCTATCTACACCAAGATAGCAACCTCCTAGAGAGAAAACTGCCACATATTGGTGGAACGAAGATATAGCCAAGGCAAGGTCTATCAGTATTTGCGCTAGAAGACGTTGGGCTAGAGCGAAGAAAAGATGGAGGATGAAAGATGGTTCTGAGGAGGTTCCTGACCTGGAACAATTGGAATGTGCGTATAGGATGGCTAAGAAAGCACTGAGGACCAAGATTAAAGCAGCTAAAAATGCGTCCTGGAAGGAACTTGTTGAGACTGTTAGGAAAGACCCTTGGAATCTTCCTTATAAGATGGTACTCAATAAATTGAGAAGATCGACCCCTACCTTAACGGAGACGCTTGAGGAAGTGCGAGTGAAACAATTGGTGGACTCGCTTTTTCCTGATAGGTCTGATTTGACTACGAGCTCTTCCAATCAAGTTGAGGAATGGGAATCGGCAAACGATTACGTCTGACGATGTCTCCTTTGCCATCAGGGAAAGGAAAAAAAAAGGTTGGAAATAAGAAGGCTCCTGGCCCAGATAGACTGGGTTTTATTGTATGGTATTCCATTCCCGAAGCTATGTTACAACTGATTGCGGATTGTTTCACATCATGCTTGCGGATGTACACCTTTCCTCGAGTGTGGAAGACCGCTAGATTAACCCTTATTCCTAAGAGAGACGGAAGAATGATGAAAAATGGGGAACTTTCTAAGGTAAGACCTATTTGCCTTATTAATGAATTCGGCAAATTATTTGAATGGATTGTTGCTTACCGCATTAAGATTTGGATGAGGGAAAATCCCGAATCTAGTCTCTCGCATAGGCAATTTGGGTTTCGGGAAGGTATGTCGACGAGTGATGCCATTACTGCGGTACGCGATCACATACAGAACTGTGTGAACAGGGACCAATTAGTTATCGCGGTCAGAATGATGTGGCTAGATGTGGCTAATGCCTTCAATTCGATTCCATGGAAGAGTATCAAGGAGACATTGCGAAGGAAGAACTTCCCGGGATATCTGATAAGGATTGTGGACTCCTTTCTCTTCGATCGGAAGATAGAATTCCCATTCAGTGATGGAGAAATATGTAGTCGACAAGTTAGAGTAGGGATTCCACAGGGTTCTGTCCTTGCTAACCTTTGCTTTGGAATATAGCCTACGATTTAATTTTGGAGGAAAAACCGAAAGATGATTATGTTGTCTTTGGGTATGCGGATGACACTTTGATTTTGGCATTTGGATCATCTATTGAATATGTTGTGGAAAGGACTAACCTGGGAGTAAGGAGTGTTTTAGACCAGATGAGGACATTAAAGTGGTACCGGCTAAGACAGATGCGGTACTTTATTGTCCTAGGGGATGTAAAGTCAATACATACCCTATAATTGAAGTAGATGGTGTGCCTATACAGGTCGGTAGTAGTATGAAATATCTCGGTATGATAATCGATGGGATTGGAGTTTTAAGCCCCATATGGAGTTTGCTACCGATAAAGCGAATAAGGTGGTTCGAGCATTAAGTAAACTTATGCCTAATCTTAGAGGTCCGGGTGAAGAGATGCGCCGATTATACTCACACATGCTTATGGCGACAATGCTGTATGATGCACCAGTATGGTATGATACACTTTCGGCCAAATTGGGGCAAAAGTTCCATCAAATACAAAAGTGTATGGCAATCAGGGTGATTGCTGTGTATCGGACTGTGTCCTTCGATGCAGCTACACTACTCGCTAAGACTCCTCCACCTTTACTCTTAGCTAGGATGTATAGTAGAGTTTTCCATAGAATTAAGAATCTTAAGAAAATTGATCTTCCAGGGAGGAACGGGAAATTAGGGAGTCGGAATCCCTTCTTCGTTAGCAATGGCGCCTACGCCTTCAAAGATCATGGGCGTATGGAGTCAGGACACGTGATGCGCTATTACCAGTATTTGATACTTGGCTGGATAGTGGATGGTGTACCGTGGATTTTTATACCACGCAAATACTAACAGGACACGGTGTATCCGGTACTTTCCTGTACAGAATAGGGAAGATCAACCCCATCTGTAAATATTGTAGCGAGGAAGAGGACTCCACACGCTAGTCGGTTATTGTGAGCGGAACTTACACAGAAAGGGACTTATGGAGGCTCTTGGATTTGACCCAGCCCTCCATGGAACATCACATTTGCGGAGGTAGTCGCGGCTTGCGTCAAAACTGGTTACCTGGAAGGCCTTTAAAACGTTCGCCATTGGCTTGATGTCAAAAAAGGAAAAAGATGAGAGAACCTGGCGAAAACAGGGACAATCCAGATCAAGCGGATGGAGTCCCGAATAGCTTGGATGATATAGGAATGATATTAGCAGGACGCAATAGAGTTTTAACTCTGTTATTCAACAATATTAGACGAATAAAAGGCGAATAAAAGACGGAAAGGAAGGACACCGAAGAGGTATTTGCAGAGTGAGGGGCATCCAAAAGTAATGTTAACACGAAACCCTGGATGCCTTCTCCCTCCATGGAGCTGCAGGAGGAAGGTTACAGGGAGGGGGTTTTTTAGTGTTTGGTATACCGGGGACTTGCACTCTATCCCGGGAGTCCCACACTCTCCGCCGGCCGGCCGGCGGGGGTAACTGCATAAAGCATTTTTCCCCCTACCCTCATAGAAAAAAAGGGCAGCAGTGACACAAAAAGAATATCTCTCATTTATAATAAATTAAATAATAATATATACGTCATATCTGATGCTAGATTGAAAGTCGTTTCAACGTCGGAAAGTCGGTCGTTCCGACGTTGGATAGTAGGTCGTTCCGACGTCAAAAAGTCGGTCGTTCGGAAAGTGGGTCATTCCGATGTCGGAAAGTAGGTCGCTCCGACGTCGGAAAGTAGGTCATTCCGACGTCGGAAAGTAGGTCGTTCCCACGTCGGAAAATAGGTCGTTCTGACGTCGGAAAGTCGGTCGCTCCGACGTCGGAAAGTAAGTCGGTCCGAAAGGCCGAATAGGAAGTAGAATTGTTCATCATTTCCAGTGAAAGAGTGAGTAGTTAGTTGAAATAGAAAATAGGTAAGTGAATATTTAGTAAAACAACTGAATTTACAATAAATACTTCTGGAATTCAATACTTTATGAAGTACACATAAAAAAAGGCAGTAGTTAACATTAAAATAAACATTTATTTAAACGTAAGATATTCATTTTACATTTCGCATTATCCAATACAAATAAGCCTTCTACATTTTTTCTATTTTATTTAATACTTAATTTAATCGCGGAACACAATACAAAATATTAAGCCAAAAATAAGAAATCGTAAATGTGTCATGGATATACAGATGTATTTCATTCTTCGAAAAACTTTTAAATAAATTTAATTTATTTTTATTTATTGCATTAGGGCAGCAGTGACACGAAAAAGAATATCTCTTATTTATAATAAATTAAGCAATAATATATACGTCAGAACTGATGTTAGATCGAAAGTCGTTCCGACGTCGGGATGATGTCGTTCGGACGTCAGAAAGTAGGTCGTTTTGACGTCGGAAAGTCGGTCCTTTCGACGTCGAAAAGTGGGTCGTTCCGACATCGGATAATCGGTCGATCCGACGTCGGAAAGAAAGTCGTTCCGACATCGGGTAGTAGGTTGCTTTGACGTCGGAAAGTAGTGCGTTCCGACGTTGGAAAGGAAGTAGAATTGTTCGTCGTTTTCAGTGAAAGAGTGAGTAGCTAGTTGAAATAGGAAATAAGTAAGTGAATATTTAATAAAAAACCTAATCTACAACAAATACTTCTGGAATTCAATATTTTATCCAGTACCAAAAAAACAGTAGTTAACATTAAAATAAATATTTATTTGAAGTGAGACATTCACTTTACATTTCGCATTACCGAATACAAATACGCCTTCTACATATTTTCTATTTTATTTAATACTTTTTAATTTAATTATGGAACACAATACAAAATATACAGCTAAAATTAAGAAACCGTAAATATGTTATGGATATATAGATGTATCTCATTCTTCGAAAAACATATTTAAAAAAAATTTGATTTATTGAATTGGAATTATTTTTTATTTATTGCATTAGGGCAGCAGTGACACGAAAAAGAATATTTCTTATTTATAATAAATTAAACAATAATATATACGTCAGATCTGATGTTAGATCGAAAGTCATTCCGACATCGGAAAGTCGGTCGTACCGACGTCAGAAAGTCGTTCGTTCCGACGCCGGAAAGTCAGTCGCGCCGACGTCGGAAAATACGTCGGTCCGACGCCGGAAAGGAAGTAGAATTGTTCATCCCACGTGAGATTTGCCAATATTGGAAATACGGGCCAACATTGGTCCTATGTTGGCAATTAAGTATCGATAAACGACACTGAATTAATACTAGCAGTTTTGTAAATTTAATATTAGTTATGTACTGTTTATCAGTACTGTTTTACAGTAATCAGCCACTGTTGACCATGTATTGGTTTTACAATGTTATTCCATGTTTAATAAAATGATGATAAACGGTACCATGCCAGTATTAGATGTATGACAAAATTATTACATCACGTTGCCAATACTTTAATAATAATTGTGTCAGTATCAATAAAATACATAGCTGATTTTTAACATTCTCGAAGTCTAGAGGGTGTAGTTTAGGTTATAGGTTATATACAAGGTGATTCAGAATAACCCTGCATTCTTTTGGACGTATTTTTGAATTAATTTCGAGACGATTTTTTCTTTACGAAAATATTATCCGAAGCTTAACTTTTGAATAAAAGAAAGAAATACGGGAAAGAATGAATTACGGGACGTACAAAAGGCAGAAACGGCACAATTCACCATCCGACGCTGGTGATTATGTAGAGGTGATACATTTTATAAAAGACGGAAAACTTATGTGTGCGTGTGTATAAAAAAAAGACTTGATATGTACATATGTGCATATCATTGGGTGTGTTGATTGCAGTGAACGCTCTACGTAATCACCCACGTCGGATAGTGATTTGTGCCGCCCTTGCCTACTTTCTGTACTCGTCCCGTTATGTTGTAGTCAGGGTGTAGTTCCGAAGTTAGGTGTAGTTCTACATTGTCATTCTGTTATTAACATATACAGTTTTTTGCTTATTGAAAAAAATTATGAAATCGCATATTATTCAGTACAAAAACATCGTGCATTGAAAAGAAAACTTGTCCTTGATAGTATTGAACATAGTGAACCAAAAAAAACTATAAATATAAATAAAAGAACAGAAAATTCTACTTCAACATTATCTCCAGATATGCCAAGTGGTGATAAACAGTTTGAATCAGACAGAATCAGAAGATTTAATTAGTGGAAATTGTTCGAATAATTCAGAAAATGTTGAATTTGAGGTTATTAAAGTTAATACGGAAGATGCTACAAAACTTGTTAATATAGACGCTACAGAAATTGCTAATATATGGTAGATGCTACAAAAGATATTGTTTCAGTCTCTTTTAGAGAAAACTGCATATCTACGAAATTAAAATATTGGGCTTTACGTCATATTACAACTTTGAAAAATGTTGTTATTACAGATTTACTTAAAATATTACAGAGTGAAGGTTATCTCAATCTTCCACGGACAGCTGAAACATTTTTTTAAATACAACACATCATCGTCCTACACAGGAAATGTTATCAAACAGAGGTACTATTGGAACTTATATATATTGTGGAATCGAGAAAAAAGGATTAAAAAAAGGATTTGTGAAAATACAATATATCAAAGTAATATTATTAAAATAATAGTTAACATTGATGGTGTTCCTATATTTAAAAATTCTAGAAACCAATTTTGGCCAATACTAATACAAGTTTACGATAAAAATTATTATTGTCCACCAACTATTGTTGCTATTTTTTGTGGCGACTCAAAACCTGCTGAAGCAAATGAATTTTTGAAAGATTTTGTACAAGAAACAAAATTGTTAACAAAATGGTATTATGATTGGTTGCAAAAAATATTTATTTCAAATATTAGCTTTCGTTTGCGATACACCTGCACGTGCTTTATAAAATCTGTTAAAGCTTATAATGGATTTTATGGATGTGAACGCTGTGAAATAAAAGGGATAACAGTCGAAAAGAATAAAAGAGTATTTGATGTGAATGCCCCCCTACGTACATATGCATCTTTGCAAAACAAAATTCAAATAGAGCATCATTTAGAAAACAAAACATCTTTATTACTGGAAATTCCCAATTTTCATATTATTAATGGAGTACTTCTGGACTATATNCATCTATTGTGCTTAGGTGTCATGAAAAGTCTCATAGAGAAATGGATTGGTCCACGAAAACATGTGGCCCGCATTAAAGTTCAGAAAAAAATGATATGGAAAGAGTTTATGACAGCTATAAGACCTGATATACCTAAAGAATTTCAAAGAAAAGATTTTGATCTTGATAATTGGCAAAATTGGAAAGCTACACAATTTCGATTCTGCCTTCTTTATTGTGGCGCTATTATTTTTAAATATGTATTGCATAAAGATACATACATTTTTTAATTTTATGTACAGCCTGTCGTATATTATGTAATCATAGAGATGCATTAAAATATGCAGATTATGCTAATTTTCTTTTAAAACATTTCTTCATTTTAATGGAAAAATTTTATGGAAATAGTAGTCAAGTAATGAACTTTCANAATTTAATACATTTGACANACGATGNAAAGTATATGTCAGGTTCTTTAAGTTCTTTTTCGAGTTTTCCATTTGAAAATACTTTGGGAAAAATTAAAAAACTAGTACGTTCTTCAAGAAATCCATTAACTCAGGTTTTGAATCGACTGGACGAATTGGATGCGTTACCAGAAAATTTCTTTCAACATCAACTATACATTGATACATGTAATAAAAAGAAAATGTGACACAGAATGTGTTGTACAAGAAATAAAATGGAAAGAATTTACAATAAGTACCTCAAGACCGAGTAACATTGTTCTTTTAAAAAATGGATTATATTTCAAAATAAAAAATATTGCTCTCAAAAAGATGAATAGCAAAGTAATATCAATAAATGATATACAGATTGAAGGCAATGTGATTAAAAAGAAAGGAAACATTTTTAATTATCCGGTGGCTTCATCTTTTATCGGAATATTTAAATTAGATAAAACAAAAAAACAAACTAAAACTTTTTGCTCCGATATTGAATGTAAATGTATTTTACTAAGAACTTTTGGTATGAAATATGTAATAAAACTTTTACATTAATAAAATAAAAATTCAATCCTTAATAAAAATAATTTTAATGATATATGTAATAATGTTAATGTAATAATGTTAAAATTGTATATAATAATGTTATAATAATAATATATAATAATGTTAAAAACGTTGTGGATAACAAAATATTGCGCGCATATTCATTGTGTATGATGCATAATCGTACGTGCGTATTCATATCGTACTTTTGTCCAGACACAATTAATCGCAAAATATTACATAATGGCATTAAATGAGAATTACATACAAGAAACAACATCAAACCAAAGGTAATACATATTATTTTAATAACAAGCATTGTGTTAATATTATATAATTATGATTTCATATTGTACTATTTAGTAATGAAATCATTCTAACCTCTAACTTTCTATTTCATAATGTGAAGAATATTATTTTAAGTAAATTTACAAAAATAATAAGTACAAAAAATACAATAAAACAAAGGTAATATATTATTTCAATAACAAGCATTGTGTTAATATTACTTGTACAAAATTACGCCTAAAAAAGATAATTACTACAAAATGTGAAATCCTAACAAAAAGTGCGCATCAATATTACGCCTTCTCATCACTTTTGCTCCAATCTTAATTACAATTTCCTTTGAAAG
>JAJVSH010000332.1:57553-68551 GCA_021460005.1 Tetramorium alpestre | reverse complement strand
TTTTTCTATTCTATCCGACAGCCGTTGGATACTGCCTTTTAACGTTTCAATGTCAGCCTTATAGACTTCGAGAATCTCCTTTCGAAAATTTGCTAACTCGGAGCGGATTTCCTTACGGATCATATCACGTATCTCATCCAAAAAAGGGCTATTTAATGTATTCTGCCCTGCCTGTCGGGAGTCACTTCCAGTAGCTGCACAGTTAAAATTAAATTTAAAAATTTGCCTCCTTGATGTGGGTGCTCCGTGCGCGATAAGCAGGCTGGATGTGATGCAATATCACATAAGGTGCAAATTATTATAAATATATTATAATATATTTAACTACGACTGTACCACAGCCTTTACAAGTTTTTCTTCCGTCCATGATTATCAGAATATTAGATATTCAGAATAATAGATAGTTGAAGACTCCAACGGTCACGGTACGTGAGACAGTACAAACGACAGACACAAGCCGAGCTGACAAAAACACGACCGTCCTCCACGACTGACGAAGACTGACTGATATAATATTGAAGAAACGTGATATAAACCATTACTCCACGTACTCGGTAATGAAGGCGTCGGTGGTGGAGAGATTCAATCGTACTCTGAAGAACGATATGTGGAAGCTCTTCACGCTCAACGGATCCTACAGATGGATCGACGCGCTGCCGAAGCTACTGTCGGATTACAACCGTTACAGAGATCGAACGATCGGGATGCGACCGGTGGACGTGACGCCCGACGTAGCCGACAGGCTCCTGTCCACGGTGTACAGTCACGCGAAGATCGCGGCTCCGTCGAGATTCCGGGTGAACGATCCGGTACGCGTGAGCAAGTTCAAAACGGTATTCGAGAAAGGCTACACTTCCAACTGGACTACTGAGATCTTCCGCGTCGCGGAGATACGGCAGACGAATCCCGCGACGTATCGACTGATAGATTTTCGCGGGGAATCCATAGTTGGTGGATTCTACGAGCACGAGCTGCAGCGAGTCTCCGATCCCAAATTTACCTCATGGAAAAAATGTTGCGGAAACAGGCGTACGTGAAGTGGCTGGGAATGGACAATTCGCACAACTCTTGGATAAAGAAAAAAGACATACTGTAAAAAATAAATTTTATTACAATAAAAAAATTTTTATTTCGATACATGGGTACAACTTTTTTTACAATATACGTAATGTCACAACGGTACGTTGTAGTGTCCCCACGGCAAGGTTTCTTGGGAATTGAGCGTGACGAATCTCTTGTCGTCGTAAGGACTGAGGGCGAGTTTCCATTCCGAAACGGTGTAAACCTCGTGGAGTGTCGAGCGTATGCTCGATTGACGCACCGATCGCTCCGTCGCTTCATCGAGGCACCGCACGTAATCGTCGAACGTTATCTCTCTTGCGACCACGCTGCTCTTCACGCCTTTTATCTTCTTCGTATCACCTCTTCCCGTCACCCTCAGGGCGTACATCTTCGCCCTGAATCCCACGAATTCTGTCATGATCGCGCCGCTGTTCTCATCCTTCATCAGACTCGGTACTTTCTTGTTGACTCGCGGCATATCGTACGGATTGCTCTCAGGGAAGTCGCTCGTGTTGAATCGATCGATGTCGCGCCTCATGTCGGCGTACGCACTCGAGAAAGTATATAAGACTGTCGGTATCCGTGTACAACAACTTGCATCTGTCGCGATACAACGGTGCCATGTAATCGAATTGTAATGGAATTCGTAGAGTCGCGTTTTCGATATTTCCAAGATACTCATACCCACGTATATCGGTTTGTTCAGCTCGACCTCGAGTCTGCGCAACTCGACGGCCATCAGATTCTCGGAGAAGACGCTTCTGTTGTGAAAATTCGGTTTCGCGATCAACGCCTCCGCGCCGTATCTACCCTCCCAACACGTCACGAGACGCACGTCCACGTGTTCGCGCACGTTCTCCATCGTCTTTCCGAAAACCGCGTTGTTCATCAGTTTGTACAAATTCCTCGCGAAATCGTTACTCGCGAGAACTCTGAACATCGTGTTGAGCTCGATGTACCCGCGAAGCCAGCGAGATTGCGCGAACCGTAGAACGCGATGTATCTTCGTCGGTCGCAGACCGTGTCGCACGCATTGCTGCAGATTGCGATAGTGTATGACGTAACGCTGTTTATCGTGGAGCGTAGCGAGCAACTTGTCATAGCGTTTTCCGGGAGGCTTCTCGCGCGTCGGACAGAACGGTAGATCGGCGTGGGCGTTGTGAAGCTCTCGCGGATACTCGAGATCGACCTCGACAATGTAACCGACGTCCGAATCTGACGCTACCGACATCACGTCGAAATCGTCCGCGTTCTCGACCCACCGAAAATCCGCGTATGGCAACGGTTCGCATATCGCCCATCCGTACAGATTGTTCACGTCGAGGTACATGAGATACGTCGACGATCGCGACGAATCGTACGACGACATGTTGTTCGCCCGCGCGTATCTGTTCGAACATTGACTCAATCCGCGCGTATACCGCGCTCGACGAACATCACCATGTCGATGAGCAGTTCGAATCGAACATCCGTATGCTTCAACATAGCGTCCCACGTGAACCCCGGTAGCGTGTAATAGTGCGCGGTGTCCAACCCGTAACTCTCGACGCAGGTGTCGCGAAAATTTTCGAAGACGTCTGACAGGAGAAGCACGTCCGTCTTCAGATACAGGTCGCTGTACTCGCCGAGATTCCGTATACCAAAGTGCCGCCAGACGTTGCTCGCATGCTCGTGATCGCTCTCGCTGACAGTCTCACCGGTCAGAGAACTGTAGAACGCCTCTCGCGGCGGTAATTCGGTTTTCCGCAACTTATCGATACCGCTGACGTATTCGTACGGAAATACGCCCTTGCGCAAGAGTTTGAAATCATCCGCGCTGATCCCCGCGAACTGCGAACGCGTGATCGTCAGCTTGCTCTCGTCGAGATAGGACACCAATTTCTCAAGATTCGTACCGAGAAATCTATACGAATCCAGGAATCGAAGCTTCACGCAATTCTTCCAGTTGAATCTCGCTGTATCCTTGACATTCTTCGTGAACGATATGTACCTCTCCTTCGTGATCGGTAACAACTCGACCGTACCCTTGAAAGCGTTGGCGATAGCCTCGATCACGAAGTGCGCGTCGTAGCCCGACAGATTATGAAAAAATATGGGAACGACGTACGATTTTTTTAAATTTAAATTGCAACGCGGATGCGCGGGACCTCTGTAACGCCCCGTTAAGTGACAATGGTCGCGAACGCGCGATCGCTCCGATTCGAACGGTCCCAGATGTGACAGTACGTCGCGGTTGAGAAAGAAAGTTTCTCGTCGGGCGTGAGTTCGGACATAGGTATATTCCCTGAGAGTAATCCGCTCACGCGTTACGCGAGCTCATAGAGTTCGCGGGCGAACCACGAGACGCAATCCTCGCCGCGATGAGATCTGTAGAAGGACGCGGCCGCATCGTAGGCGCAACTCACGTAGTATCCGACGCTGAAAGCTCTGTGATGTTGATAAGCGCGACTCGCCGGATCGTCCGTTTTCTTCTCCAGTACGCATTCCATCAGCGTACACCACGAAGGGCATCCGTTCCTTCCTGTCGAAATTGTCGAATCAAAGCCACCTCTCCTCGTGCTTCGGAAGAACGACGGCGCATTCGTTCATCCTCGCGCACACGGCCGCGTGAGCGGACAGTCTCTCTCGCGAGGAAAAGTAGTGCAGACATCTGTGAAAAAAAGTCGCATATTATTATTTTTGTTATTATTAATTTACAGGTACCTCTCTCGCGCACCTACCGATCGCATATATACTTCACGCTGGTGTGTCCATTTGAGGTGACAACAGTCGCGACATATTCTTGATCCACACGAAATGTCCCTCACCGGCGGTATCGTTTGACGTACTTTGAAAGTACAAAAGATTAACGTGACGATCCTTCTTATCGTCGGTCAGTCGCAGAGAGAGAATCTCCGTGCGGTTTTCTTTCCTTCTTTTCTTATCCTCCTTGAATTGAAGAGTAAAAACGTTGATGGAAATATCATTGAGACGTTCGAACTTCCGAATTTGCTTCAGAGTCATGGGAAACTCGATCCCGTCGAGATTCAGCACGCTCGAGTAATGAGGATACGAGGGTTCGCGTTTATTTTGCTCGGATACAGACCGGCGACGACGGATCACGCGAAACACGCGTTATCTGTTGACCGCATGTTGACGGTTGCCCCCTTCAATTTTATGTCTAGCGGCATTTCCACTCAACACCCCGCGTGCATGAGATTACACTTGTTCACGTTCAATATTAGATTCAATATACAGAATAATGCCCACCCACTGTCGCGTTCCTGAAATTCCTCCAAAGCCGACAGGATAGCGTCGATCACGTGTACGTCGTACTACTCGCACAGATCGGACAGACCGAGAAGCAGACGGTTTCTCGTGGTGATGCTTTTAACGGCGATTTTAGGCCCCGAAACGAACTCTCCGTTGAAGATCGTGTTGACCTTCAGGCACGCGTGTCTCTCGAGATTCTTGCGCACTCGACCGAGTACCTCGTCCCTCACGTCCTCGAGGAAACGTCGAGGTTCCACGTAGGTCAGATTGATTATCACACCGGTCGATACGCGGTGATCGAAAGCCGTCTCTATCTCCGACCATGAGGAGAACCTCGTCGGTCGCCGCCGCCGGTGTGCGTGAAACGATCGCGCAGAACGTTTCTCGCCCCCTCCAATAGAGATATCTGAGCGACCAGAGAGTGCACCGTTCCACTGCATGTTTTCACGCGTTTGCTTCGACAATTTTCGCGCAGAGTCTCGAGACACTCGTCGCACCGCCGCTCCCACGCGCGATACGCGTCGACCATGTCGTCCTCGCGAGTTCGACGAGATCGTTGGACTCCGTCATTTTCTTCGTGAAAATTAAACGTTTTCCTTCGTAGACATCCACATTATTTCCCCTGTACTGTCCACGAGCACCTCGAACTTTACTCTGTCGCTGATGCTCTCGAATCTATGTCTACGAAGGGCCCGCGTAGTAAACTGTCCCTTCTCAATTCACGCCTGTACCTTCGCCAGATCTCGCGCGTGTAACTCTTCGCGGCGGGACCGAGAGCGATCGTCGTCTCTATCCACAGTTTCTCTTGCGGATTTTGAAGTCCGATCTCTCTCCGAGCGTGATACGTCGCGAGGCTCCAACGCGGGTCCTCCCTCAAAACGTTGACGTCGGGCCAGAGGGATCTCGTCAATTCGATCCTCTCCTCCGTCAATAGCGAGTCGCCCGCGCCGCAGAGAGGACAGGAGGATTCGATTCTCTCGTCAATAAGCAGCGGACATTCGCGGTACGGTGAAAATCGATGATTTCGTTTTTGTTCAACTGTGAACGAATGAACTAACTCATTATTTTTTAATTAATATTCAATTAGTCTATTCGCTCACCGTACGAAAGTACGCCGCATCGTATATCACCTCCACCGGTAAGCCCTGGTCTGATTCGGAACCGTCCGTCGACGGTAGCGATTCGCCGCAGAGAAGATCGACGGATTCGATTCGCTCCAACGACGACGAATCGCTGCGATTTAACTCCAAAACCTCCTCGACATTCATCGGTCGCGGTACGCGGTGAGTCTCTGGCGAATCTTTTTCGTCAACTGTAAATCGATAGAAACTGCAGGTATATTTTTATAGATTTCTTCCCGCAAAATCTATCGCTTATCCGATGATAGAAATACCGCAAGGTATATACCCACGACGTTCTCGAAACAACTTTCTTCCGTCGACTGTAAACCATAGAAGCAATTAAGATTCTTTTCTTCATCCTTAATTAAAATCTATCGCTTACCTGATCCCTCGTCGGACGTCGCACATATTCACCCCTCACTCGCGGAAAAAAGATGTGTCGCGTATCTCGTCGGGACACTCGTATATACGAGGCGCATCGGATGCAGCCGGCCGCAAAACTTTGATTAAAAAATGAGTCAGAACTCTACAATAAATAATACGTTGAAAATAGAAGAATTTCCAACAATACGAATTATAATTTCCGAATCGTAAAAAGTGTTTTAATAAGGAGGCACCTGTGCCATTTTTTCGGATCACGCGTGACCCACCATTGGTATGGTAAAAATCATGAGGATGACGCAATGATAATTTTCAGCAGAGTGAAAAAACATCCGGAAACATCTGTGTCATTTCCAGATCATGCGTAACTCACCATTAGTAAGACAAGGTGAAAAAAACATGGGTTCCTTCTCTCGAAGGCGTGAGCGACCGCCCAGCCGATAACGATAAGGCCGGCTCGCGCCTATGTATGTTCGAACTCATTGCGATAAGATTCAGTCAACGCTCGTGCCTGTGAGAGTTCGAACTCACGGGGGTCCCCCCACTCCTACGGTGGGGGGGACGGAAACGCCGCCGACACCCCGCGCCCATCGCTTACGGCATTCCCCCCGCGTTTCCCCCGATCACCCCGACCTCCCGTAAGCGCACCCAGGCGTCAAAATCTCCTTATTATATCTATTATGATATTCTTTCGACCTGTTTGCAGAGCAAAGATAACGTATCGCGGTTTCTCTAACTGAGTCGCAGTTTTGATAGCCCATGAATGTTTGGTCGTGCTCTGCAATAAGGAGTACTCGTACCATTCCCATGATCGGAAACTCATACTCAAATATCGTCCGCTTTCCAAAGCTCGTAACAGGGATAGTTTATTGACCTCATTCAACATAACGTGAGGCATTCGCAACTGTACTTTAAATAGTTCAATTTCTGGTTCCGTCTTCGAATCTCCATTGATACAATTGTTGTCATTGCGCGCTCGTATCAAAATCAGTTCATGGCTGGCGTTAACAACGTGTTTATAATCCTCGCAAAAGCCGAAAAGCATGTTGAGCGGTACGCAAAAATTAAAGTCTCCTTCCGGTATGGTTGATGCAGTGTCCCATCCAACATTCCGCAAGATCTACGCTTTGTCATACATTAGCGACACATAATTCTTGATAGTGCTGGTTATTCTGACGTTTCTGATGCAATCAATTTCCACATCATTGAGTTCGTATCGAATTTCATCAAACATAAATGCCACGCAATTATTGCAATTATTTGCAAAAAAATCTCCGCATCATTGTTCTTCTTCAATTTTCCTTCGATGTAGAAGAAGCTTTCACACGGCAACTTGTACAAATTCTGCTGTTGTATGGGTATCCTTATCTCATCGCTATGTCCAAACGTCATATTGCCATACGGATTGTATGTATAAGTCTCAATTTTGACAATATTATTATCGAAGATCGGCTCGCGTTCAATATTCAAGATATCAGCCATTTCGTACAATGAAACCCAATGATTTCAAAAATTCAATATTCGATGCAATGAGTTTCTTCTTCTTCTTATCAGGTGATAGGATTTGTTTTCCTTTGATAAAACTGTTCCCTCGCCGAGTGCTGCCGAGGCACTACCGCCGATCGACCGTCGCGTGTCACCAACACGACTCGCGTCCGCGATACACACTCGCGCCGCATCCAGATATCATTGATATAAGCCGCGCTCCTGTTGTATTTTGTACAATTCGCGCTTCGTATATTGTTGTGTAAATCGTAAACTCCTGTTATATCTGTTGTAAGACGCGCTCTGATATATATATTTAGTTATAAAACAAGCCGTTATTATAAACCGCGCTCTGATATATTTCTTTTTCTAAGACGCGCTTCGTTCTAATTGTTATAGAAATATAAATAGAATTGTTTATAGAAATAGAAACCGCGCTTCTATTATACTTTGTTACAAACCGCGCGTATATTTTGTTTAAACTACGCTCCGATTATAAACCGCGCCTGTTTTTTGTTATGACCGTATATCGTAAGACCGATTGTATTCATTGTATATCCAATCCTTTCATGTATATCCTTCAATATCATTTGAATAAACATTGTTAATTGTTGTTTAAACATCGAGTAGTTTAAACTCCACCCTTTCTCACCCTCGACCCCGACGAGCTATTAAATACCGTGTGTAAGAAAGGCGTTCCGTCACAAGTTAAAGAGTAGGCTTCAGAAACAAATGATTGGTATTGGCTGTCCTGCTCATATCATTAATAGTACGGTTCATAAAGGTTGTAATACTTTTTTTATTGATATAAAATCAGTTATTATGAAAATTTTCAATCATTTTGCAGTGTTTACTATAAGAACAGAGGCTTTGAAAGATTTTTGCCAACAATCTGAAATCGAATATTCTAAATTCTTATACCATTCAAAAACGAGATGGTTAAGTTTATATCCTGCAATTGAACGTATATTAAAATTATATGAACCATTAAAGTATTATTTTTCAAGTTTAGAAAATTCACCAAAAGTATAAAAAGATTTTTTCGAAGACGAGTTAGTGAAGCGTATTTATTCATAATACTTAATTATGAGCATAATGCATACAAAATATTGAGATAATTGAATAATCTGATAATTCTATTATTAAAGTAAGAGATTTGAAAGAAATTATTATGAGTTTTGAAAGAAATTATTCATAATTTAAATGAAAGAATCAATCAGAAATTTATACCATTAAAAATAAAAGAAATTTTGAATAGAATTAAAAATTTTGGAAAAAGTTCTGAAGAATTTTTGGAAAAAGTATACAGGGTATTCAAAAAGTCTAGGACCGGTTGATAAATTGTAAAGTAGGCGTCGCACTGAAAAATGACCGAGATAAAAGTTGTAGGAAATGTCCCTGGCTATCCGATGGTGACCTTAGTTGTGACCTTGACCTTGATCTTCAAGGTCATTTAAAGGTCAAGTCGATTTTTTTAAATGGAACCCCATATTTTGACCTCGGAAACGAAAAGAGCGAAAAATTTCACGTTCAGATATGACCTTGACCATTTTAAAAATTTGACCTCTGATGGTTGACAAGGCTGATGAGCATCCCAGCCGGTTAAGGCAAGGTTGGGTGATACCCGGCCAGTGAAGGCAAGACTGACATCAATCCCAGCCGGTTAAGGCAAGGTTGGATAATGCCCGGCCAGTGAAGGCAAGTCTGACATCAATCCCAGCCGGTTAAGGNAAGGTTGGGTGATGCCTGATCAATGAAGGTAAGTCTGACGAACATCCCAGCCGGTTAAGGCAAGGTTGGGTGATGCCCGGCCAGTGAAGGCAAGGCTGACGAGCATCCCGTTTACGGCATGGAAGAGTGAAGCCAGGCAATTGCAGCAAGATTGGAAGTTATTTATTTGAGCAAATGCTCAAAGTTTTCGCCCCCAGCTGTCTGGCAATACGCTATGCGGTTGTAAAATGCTGCTACAGCTTGGCGAATCATGTCTGCATCAATGGCTATGATTTCATCTCTTATTCTCTGTTGAAGTTCATCGAGGTTTGCTGGTTTCGTTCGATATATCCTATCTTTGAGGTAACCCCACAAAAAATAATCAAGTGGTGTAAGATCAGGGGATCTGGCTGGCCATTCTATAGCTCTTCTTCTCCCTATCCACCTTGCTGGAAATACTGTGTTTAAGTAGGCACGAACATGTCGGCCATAATGAGGAGCCTGCACCATCTTGCTGAAACCATGTCTGATGAAAATCATCGTCCACAATTGCCTGAATCGCCGGTATGATTTTATTTCGCAACATGTCTTCGTATTTCACCGCAGTATGATTTCCGTCAATGAAGAAGGTCCCAACTATTCTGTTATTAATAATCCCGGCCCAGACATTCAATTTTTGAGGATATTGAGCACTGCAAGTATCAGACATCTATCTTGGGTTTTTATCGCTCCAGAACCTAAAATTATGTCTATTGACATTGCTATTAAGTTCAAACGTAGCTTCGTCTGAAAATAAAATTCTATTTAATAAATTTCCATCAGCATCTATTTGGGCCATCATCAATTCACAAAACTGAAGGCGTCAGTAGGTATAAGAGGCCGGTTTCGATCCGGGTCCTCCGAGGGGGGAGCGAGAGGGATATGAGTCACGGGGGCCGCGGCGCACGGTACGTGTCAAAAAATGCCAACTTTGCAAAACAATGTCGGTTAATGTACGGTCAAGGAGGATCCGCGCTATGACAGGGGGAGGGATCTGTATTATGGCGCGGTATTACGGCGCGGGGAGAGGACTTTTCTTTCTCGTTCGCATCACCATCTTCGCTCGCGTTCTCCCCCGCCCGCTCGCATCANCATCTTCGCTCGCGTTCTCTCTCGCTCTCGCGNGTCATCATCTTCNCTCGCGTTCTCCCNCGCCCGCTCGCATCACCGTCTTCGCTCGCGTTNTCTCTCGCTCTCCCGCGTCACCATCTTCGCTCGCGCTCTCACNCCCACNCGTAAATNATCCCGTAATCTAGCGCTCTTCATTTTATTTATAATTTATTAATCACGCACATTATAGATTTTTTCAGTACTGGCAGTGAACTGTCAGTAATAAACGAACATTGCTCTCATTGCCTTATTGTACGCCTACCAACTATAAACATTAGGCTGTCTTTTTCTGGCCGAACGAACATTTGACAAGTTTTTTCATAATTAATTTCATATTATTTATTATATAATTACAAAATGATCCGATAAAAATGAAAAAATTAGACAATTGACAACATTTATGTTAAGCTTTTATGTTAAGCTTTTATATATTTGATTCTTAATACCTTTCTACATTCAAAAATAACTTTTCCAATATATAATCTACATGTGAACAAGATCAGAAAAGAGGATGAAGGAAAGGAGGGGAAGGATACACAAAAAATCTATTTCAAATGTACAATAAAAAGAATTTATATATTTTATATTTTTTTGGCTTGGATATTAAAACATTACATAATAATCAATTCAAACATTTACAAAATGAGTAATTACTGAAAATATACAGTCACTGTAAAAAATCGTATTTAATAACTTTTTTTATGAAATAATATCTAATGTAATAATTATACATATATTACGCATTGAAGTAGGTTATTTGTAACATTTCATCACATGTTTACACGTTGTATTAGTTGCGAAAACTGTGACAATATTTTTTTTTTAAATTTTAATTATA
>JAJVSH010000331.1:36735-82123 GCA_021460005.1 Tetramorium alpestre | reverse complement strand
GACAGTAAAACTAGCAAACTCAGTAACGAGTACCTGGGGCCATACCTGATTGTCGAATGTCTAGATCGCGAAAATATACGTATTAAAATAAGGAATAAAACACGAATAGTANACGCAAATAGATTGAAAAAATGTGCTTACGACGACCCAGGATGAAAGCCCTCCTTGTACCATTAAAAATATTAATCTCCTCCTCAGGGATCCTCCTGGATCGTCACAATAACTATGCAACAAAATATAAATAATCTCACTATAGTTTTAAGAAACCTAGTTAAAATAAGTATCCTCTTTGAGAGTACAGTTGAAGGGATAAAGAATATCATCCCTGTAACCAAGATTGTTCTCTTTTCTTTTCTTTTCACATTTTATGTTTATTATCCTTTTTCCTCATTAATTCAACTGTAATCTCACCAAAAGAGAAAGTTTTCTTTATATTTTTAGGTACACTACCTCTACATCATTTGTAAAAATTCACTAGCAAGTAAGACCGTATTTCAGTGCCCGATGCACCTCTGTGATTAACGAAGATGGACCACACCTTTCTTTTTCTCTTTTCGTTCAATTATCTTTCCTTTTAATAGGCTGTGACCTCTCGACAAGCCAATGGTCCCCTTCGTCAATCACGTTCACCGTGTACCACGACGGACGGCGCAGTAATGTTCTCGAGGTGTTGGCGACCGGCGTCACTGCCACATCGAGGCTACGAAAATCGTTATCGCAGCACCCCTAAAGACGTAACAAATAACCAACTGCCCGCCATGGTGAGCTTGTCTGAGATTCACTGAATAAATCCTTATTCTGCACTCACTCTCCACAATATATGCACGGGTGGTCANCCGGCAGCCAACTCACATAGGAATGAGTGGCACCCCCACTGTCGTAATATTCGGCTAAACGACATGGGGAAATTAAAAGGAGAGTTCATTAAATGATAAAAGCAAATACACCCAATGCCCTTTTGGGTTCATCAAGCTCACCGTCGCGTCAACATTCACCGCCGCTCCAAACTTAAGGAGGGGGGTGTTACGTCTAGTTAAAATTTAAAGGGCCATATCACGGCTAATAGAATTTAAAGGGGCTGCATAACGCGGTCAACAACCTCGCCAAGCCACCGATATCGGTGACGTCTATGGCACCGGCGCTTCGAGCGCGCCGTTCGCATGTGGGTACCGCGCGCTAACGCTCGCGGTCAAAGTTCGATTAGAGATGTTTGTACCTTCACGCACCTTGCGAATTAAATTCACGTGGTAAAGGGATGATGCGTAACATCCCCTCACCATCCCTTACCACCGAATAATTAGTATATAAGGCCCGAGAAAACGGGACGAAGCAGAGAAGCTTCTCAGGATCCTTCCTGAAAGGTGAGACTTAGTTACAGCGCGCTTATTCAGGCGTTTTATCGCATAACTCTTACATAGCTTCTCGCCTCNCTTTTTCCATCTCCTCACGGGAAATCGAACTTAGCTGCAGCGCGCTTTCGGGCGTTCTGCTCCGCGACTTAGTCTCCGCGCGAGAATTTAACTTAGCCGTAGCCCGCGGCTCGCGACTTAGTCTCCGCGCGAGAATTTAACTTAGCCGTAGCTCGCGACTCGCAACTTAGTCTCCGTGCGAGAATTCAACTTAGCCGTAGCGCGCTTATTCAGGCGTTCTGCTGGCGACTTAGTCTCCGCACGCAAATTCAACTTAATGTAACTATGCACTTGTGCGACTTAACTCCCACGCGATGATTCGAGTTTAGCTGTAAATTATAATTATAATTTTTCATCTCTCGCGTATGTTTATGTTCAAATCTCAATACATAGTAATGTAAATTCGATTCCGAATACTTCCTTTTCGTATTAAAGCTTATACTTAATTTTCTTTAAACTCTTTTTTTTCATTTCTTTTCCTTTCTCAGTCATACCACCTCATTCTTTTAAGAGGCTGCGCGCTTTTTCAGGCGTTCTGCCCGCCTATCCTGTCGATTCATCATCCATCCAATCCGCTCGGCATAATAATTCAAATCAACTCGTTCAATAATAAAATAACTATCAGATTCAAATCAACCTGTTTAATTACAAATAATAGTCAATTCATATCACTAAAATGAAGGCCTCTCACAGACAGCAAAATGGGACGCAGTCGGGCGAGCGGTTGGCGGAAGCAGTTACAACGAGTACATAAAGCGTACATCGCTCATAGAGAGCTCGACCCGTCCGTGTTCGAGCGGTTCGTTTTCACGACCGATCGGGGCGGAGGGTAATAACCCCCAGAGCGCGTCTACCGCAATTGCGCCAACGTCGGCGGTCGAATCACAAAGGTCTACAAAATCAGTAAGCCGGTTACCACCCCCCAACACCACGGTGGTCCCGACAAGGCTGCCGACAAAGCCTAGGCCGGTCCAGGCCCAAGCAAGAAAGCCGGGGCAGGTTACCCCGCTCAGAGTCAGGCAAAATAGCGCCAAGCCCAAGATTCGGGCAGTCGAAATTACTCACTACAACATTTACCGGAAGGGCAATGAGATAATTATTGGTAGCACCTCCTCAGGCAGATCCATGCCGCCATTGTGAAGAGACACACACACACACACACACACATCCACGCACACACGTCGCGTTCAACCAAAACCGCGACGTAACACATGTAACAAATACGACACCAGTATGTACTATTAAAGCTTTTTGAAAAACCTAGAACTATTAACACTTAAATGATCTTCAATATAAGCAGTGTAATAAGCCTCATAATTAGCAGTGTAACAAAGTAAATAATTTTGTCGCCTTCCTCAGTTGATATTGTGATTCCGGTATGATATAAATTTTTCAATTGATGTAGTAAATGTGAAAAAATTCTGTCATTTCCTAATTCCGAATAATCAGACGTTTTATGCAATTGAGCCAGAAAAATGTGATCTAAAATACTAACATATTCAGAGGGAATTGTTGTATAAAAATATATGTTGCTCCTAATTTTTGAATGCCTTTCTGAGAATCCAAAGGATTATTAATCTCGAAATCGTCGTAAAAAATTATTAAAGGAAAAATTGTTCTATTTCCACACAAATTTTTTATTGTTTTCCATAAACTACTATCAACAATGGATGACCTTTTGCCATCATTTACGTCACGATTTATGATATTAAGTGTTTTAGAATATACATTCGGCAATTCAAAAAATTGTTTTAAAACATCTTTTAGCGAAACGGTTTCCAAAGTGGACTCTCGAATTATAGTTAATTCATCTTCAGATTTATGTTTTGGCTGCAAAGACGACTCAATCGGTTTTGAAATTGATGGAATAAAACAATGTAAGTTTTTAAAATGCTCAAATGTTAAATGTTCTGACTTGAATTTTTGAAAGCTATCCTGTACAGTAATTAATAAATTATTTAAATCATTCAATCATTTAATATCATCTAAATCATTTAAATCATTTTTGTATCGCAAGTAGCTGAACCATGTAATTTTTTAATTAACTTTTATTAACAATTGCTATTGTAAAAATCAGTAATATCTTTAATTACTTGTTCAATAAATTTTCGCGGAATAGAGACGTTACTATATAATTTTGAAATTAAAGCAGCTGAATTTTGTTCTAATTATTGAATTATTGTACTAATACTTCCAATATCAAAGATACTTTGATTGGATTATTCAGTTCTGTTGTCTTCAAAATAACACTGTTCTTTTTCTTTCAATTTCACCTAAACAAAATTTCTTATTTCTACTTTCGAATTCCTGAATATTTCCTGTATCAATATAATTTCCTGTATCAATCCTGGTTATGTTTGAGCACGTTTTTTGGAAATTATCGGAAATCACACTTAAATCAAATTGCATAGGATGTTTTGATAAAATGTGTTTTTTTAGAGCTCTGTGTTTAAACTTAAAATGAGGTACAATATAATTATAATTATTGTTATAGCCTGATAGATCCTTATTAAATGGAGAGAATGCCAGGATGTTCTTGCAAATGTCTTGTATTTAATTGCCGTATTACAATATAGTGAGATATAACAAATTGAACGTATGTGTACTGATATAATCGAATAATAATAAGAGTGAGTGAGAGAAGCGAGAGAAGCGAAGTCGTGTGTTGCGCCATCTCTATCATTGAAAAAGAATCTAGAAGTAAACTCGATATGATAATTCTCCCACGCTTATTTTGAAAAAAAAAAAAATAAAACTTAAAATGAAACTCTCTTCTTATCTAATGATTGACATAATCGTGTAACCATCGTGATGGTTCACGAGTGGACCGACGTATAGGTTGATCTCGTTCTGCTATACTTTCTTCCTGTGGAGCTGGCTCTTCACCTTCCCTGTGATTTTCATTCTCAGTAGGAATCTCCTGTTCCTGGTGATCCCGTAACGTTTGATTTGGTGTATCCATTTGAATCGAAGTTTGAACTCGCTGGAACTCGCACCACATCTATTGACTCTGATTGAACGTTTGGATTAACATCCTGTGTGTCTGGTACTTTCTGTGCAGAAGATACTGATTTCTTCTGTGGAATATCACTAGCACGTGGTTGATCAATGTGACGCTTAAATATGTATCCATCATCCAGTTTGACTAAATAATGAAGTAATCCCAGCTTCTTTAAAATAGTCCCAGATTAGACTGCATTCTATTTGCTGTGTAATATCTTGCTTGAACACATCCTCCCACGCTTGACATGTTGTTCTACTTGGTGCTTTTGTTTTGTTGAATTTTGTCGGTTTTAATGCATCAAGTTGGATACGCATCTGGCGCTGTAAATATTGTTCTGCCGGTATTTTATTATTAGCTAAAGGAGTTGCTCTGTATCTAAATAAGATTTCTCGAACTTTTTGACGCATCGATAATTTTTCATCGGTCATTGCTGCGTTTTAGTGTTTGAATATTCCTTTCTGCCAGTTCGTTCGTGGCAGGATGTCCTAGAGCTATGAATTTTTGAAAAATTCCTGCTTGCTTGTAGAAGTTTTGAAATACTTCATTGGTGAAGATTGTGGCATTATCAGACACCATTACATCTGGGAAACCATGTTGAGAAAATATATCTTGTAGTGTTTCAATGGTCGACACCGATGTTGGAGCTGTTTTCGATGGTTCAATTTCTGTCCATTTGGATTTGGCAATGACAACAAGAAAGTAATGACCTTGATATGGACTTGCGTAGTCGATGTGGATTCGTTGCCAGTTGTTTTCTGGTTCTTTGCATGGGTGAAGCAATGCCTTTGCTGGACTACTTTTGATACTGGAACATGATTCGCATGCACATTTATTATATAAAATTTGGCAATGACAACAAGAAAGTAATGACCTTGATATGGACTTGCGTAGTCGATGTGGATTCGTTGCCAGTTGTTTTTTGGTTCTTCCCATGGGTGAAGCGATGCCTTTGCTGAACTACTTTTGATACTGGAACATGATTCGCATGCACGTACTAATTTTTCAATATCTTTGTCGATTGATTTTCAATAAACGTCGCGCAAGTTGCTTCATCTTTGTTATTCCTATATGTGTTCGATGTAATTCTTGTAGAACTGCAGCTTGCAATGTAGTTGGAATTACAACGCTTTGTCCTCTGAATATAATGACAAACAATCAACGTTTGTTCTCTTTTTTAAAAACAACTTCATAATTGAATCTTGATAAGTATGCCGCGTAGCGTTGTAATCGTGTTGATGTCATTTTCGGTAATTTTGCATGATGATGGAAAATCCGTGTTAAAGGTTGATTATCCGTGATCAGTTTGAATGGACGCGCGAATAGATTGTTACGTCCAGCAAAATTTAAAGGGGCTGCGTAACGCGGTCAACAACTTCGACAAGCTACCGATGTCAGTGACGTCTGTCCGACGTCGCACCGACGCTCGCCGTTTGCACGTGGGTACCGCGCTAACGCCCGCGGTCAAAGTTCGCTTATAGATTCATACTTTCACGCGCCCTGCGAATTAACTTCACGTAGTCAAGAAATAATGCGGAACATCCCCTCACCATCCCTTGCCACCAAGCAATTAGTATATAAGACCCGAGAAAACGGGGCGAAATCGCAGAAGCTTTTCAAGATTCTTTCTGAAAAGTAAGACTTAGTCACAGCGCGCTTTTTCAGGCGTTCTGTCTCATATTTCTTACGTAGCTTCTCGCCTCCCTTTTTCTATCTCCTAGCGATAATACGAACTTAGCCGCAGCGCGCTTTCGGGCACCCTGCTCCGCGACTTAGTCTCCGCGCGAGAATTCGAACTTAGCCGTCGCTCTGCTCCGCGACTTAGTCTCCGCGCGAGAATTCGAACTTAGCCATAGCTCCGCCGTTCGCGACTTAGTCTCCACGCGAGAATTCAACTTAGCCGCAGCGCGCTTTTTCAGGCGTTCTGCTTCACGACTTAGTCTCCGCGCGAAAATTCGAACTTAGTTGTAACTCCGCGTTTCGCGACTTAACTTCTACATGAGAATTCGAACTTAGTCGTGGATCACAATTGTAATTTCTCATCTCTTGCAGTTTAATTACACTCGTGATATATATACATATATATATATATATATATCCGATTATACTCAATCTCGATATCTATTGTATAATCTACAACTGTAAATCCGATTTCTGATATTTCTTTTTCGTATTAAAAATTACATTTTATTTTCAAACATTTTCTTCTCTTTTCTCAAACGTATCTCCTTGCTCCTCTAGAAGGCTGCGCGCTTTCTCAGGCGTTCAGTCCGCCTATTCCATTAATTCACCACTCACTTGGTCCTCTCAGCGCAATAATTTAGATCAACTCGTTCAATTATAAAATAATTATCGAATCCGTATCGCTAAAATACACCCATCTAAAATGAAGCATCCTCACAGACGACATAATGGGACGCAGTCGGGCGAACGGTTAGCGGAAGCAGTTGCAGCGAGTGCATAAGATGTACATCGCATATGGAGATTTCGATCCATCGATATTTGAGGGTTTCGCTTCACGATCGGGGCGGAAAATAGTCGTCCCCAGCGTGCGCCTATTGCGATCGCGACAACGCCGCCCGTAGCGATTGAATCGCGGAAGCCTCCACCGGCACCGATCAGGCCGGCAAACCAACTACCACCACCTGACACCACCGTGATATCTACGAGGCTACCGACCGAGGCCTAGACCGGTCCAAGCCCAAGCGAGGAAGCCAGGGCAAGGAACCCCGCTCAGAGTCGGGCAAAATCGCCCCAAACCAAAAATCAGGGCAATACAAACTACACGATTTACAATTAGACGAGAAGGGAGAAAAATTATTGTAGGCAATACATCGCCGGCTAGATCCATGCCGGTACTATAGACCCACGCAATACGTCACTTCACCCACGCGCGATGTTATGTCGTTTTTATTCATATTCGAAGTTACCGCTGTGCGATATATACTGCTATAGCGCTAGGATCGAGGCATAGCTGGGTTTTGTTCGCGCAAGCGCCGCAGAGACAGACGCGTTCAGGCCGGCATGCTAGTAAGACGTACTGTAATAAAGTTTATTAGTAAGAATGAATAATCAACTATTAATTGAGATACAGTCCACTACCCATCGCAAAAGAGGCACGAGAGCAGATTGTCTCACATCGTGGTGTTTTTTATATACCACGCGACGTAACAAGATATTGAAAAAAATGATCAACTTCAAATATAATTGCTAGAGCTTCCTTATCAATTTGTGAGTAGTTTTGCTCAGCCGCCGTCAATGATCTTGATGCAAATGCAATTGGACGTTCTTGATTATCGACAATATGTGATAGTATTCCGGCAATACCAGTCGGACTTGCATCGCATGCTAGTTGAAGTGCTAATTCTGGGTACGGAATAAGAACTCGATCGTTTACAATTTCTTTCTTCAATATGTTGAAAATTGCTTCGCATTATGTTGTCCATTTGAATTTTGCGTTTTTCTTTAACATTTGTCGAAGAGGTGTTGTAATCGTTGATACGTCTGGAATAAACCTTGCGTAATATGTTATCATTCCCAGGAATCTTCTTACTTCTTCGGTCGAAGCATTGGCCTAAGCATTTCTTCAATGGCCTTGATTTTTCCCGGTGCTTTTGAAATCTTGTTGAATTCCACAATATGCCCTAAGAATTCGATACGTTCTTGAAATAATAGACATTTTTGGCGATTAAGATGTAGATCGAATTTGCGTTAGTTGATTTAAACAGGCAATTAAATTCCTTTTGCACTCTTCTTCCGTAATACAACATGTATAATGATATCGTCGAAATAAGATTCTGTTTTCGGTATATCTCGTAGGATTTGATCAATAATTCGATTAAAC
The DNA here is from genome assembly GCA_021460005.1 of Tetramorium alpestre. Lineage (NCBI taxonomy): Eukaryota > Metazoa > Arthropoda > Insecta > Hymenoptera > Formicidae > Tetramorium > Tetramorium alpestre. Next base: position 73,869 of record JAJVSH010000331.1, on the reverse strand, counting down.
TCTGACTGTGCTGTCTTGATTCCAAATAATAGTCGATTCATTCGGTAAGTTCCCCGATGCGTTGAAATAGTTTGTATTTCACTTGATTGTTCGTCTACTGGTATGTGTAGATATGCCTTAAATAAATCGAGTCGGCAAAAATAACGCGAATTCCGGAGGCTATTAAAGACATCGTCGATTTTCCGTACTGGATAATGTGAGCTTATGAGACGTTTATGAGACGTTCATTTACTTCTACCTTGTAATCGACGCAGAGACGTACTCCTCCATCTGCTTTTGGAATTACTACCAGGAGTGATCCCCAGTCACTCGTTTCCGTTTTTGTAATAATTCCATCTGCTTCGAGACTGTCGAGTTCTTTTTCAACTCGAGTAAAAAGTGCGTACGGAATTTCTCGTTGTCGATGAAAAACTGGAGTAGCACTCTCACGTAATTTCAATGCTACTTTGAATTTTGGTACACGCCCAATCTTCTGTTCGAAAATATCTGCGTAACTGTCGAGGATCTCATAAATTTTCTTGATGTTTTGAATATTTTGTGTTGATTCGTTTGATATTTGTCGTTGATCAATTTCTTTTAAATCAATCCATAATTTCCTGATCTATGTCCGTCCTAAGCGCTGCACATTCTTCAGGAACAATGTATACTTCCTCCTTTATTGTTCTTCCGTTGTAATTAACGTTAACATCGATTTTTCCATCCGGGACAAAAACGTTTTGTGTATATGATCGGAATTCTATTGGTGACGGTTGTAGTGTAACGTTAAGTTTAAGTTTTGCAAGTTGATCTCGGGGTAAGAATGTATATCCTGAACCTGAATCAATTTCGAACTTGACAGCTTTCCCTTTGATATTAACATATGCATAATAGTGTCCTGTATCTTCTACTGACTGTGTTTGATTCTGATGAATAGTGACAATGTGTTGAATTCCAAATTGATTGAAAATTGCTTCTTCCTGTACATAATTTACTGCTTGATTTGAAGTTCTCGCTTTCTTTTCAAGAAGTGTATGTAAGCAAACCTTAATAACATGCCCGTTTTTACTATATCCTGAACATTTAAGATTTGTCTTATCGGATCAACAGTCTTTCGCTACATGGTTATCTCGTCCGCATCTCAGACATAGCCCTTCGATTCCTAAATCACTGTAATTGATTTTTTACTTTGACTGTTTTTTTGTTTGAGAAGCGTTCCGCGTTGGACGTTGCTGCGCTTACTTCCGCGATCGCCGCTGATAATTCTTATTATTATGTTGATTGATTTTATTAATATCTGTAACTGGAACTATAGCAGAAGTCTTCTGGCCTAATTCTTTTGAATCAATTTTTGACGCTTCAAGTGTAATAGCTTTCGATACGATTTCGTTGAATGCGACAATTCCTGACTGTAGCAGTTGTTCTCGTATAGAATTATCTTTTAATCCTCGGATGAATTATGCTCGTAGAAAAATATCGGCTATAGAGCTTTTACAATTACACGGAGAAATAAAATTACAATCGTTTATATCGCTCTTTAACGTTGCAATGAATTCGGCAATCGATTGTTGTTCTGACTGATACTTCGATAAAAATTGATGTTGAGCTACTAACGCATTCCTTTTTGGAGCTAAATATTATTCTAATAGTTTCATAATTTCATCGTAAGTTAGTTCACCTTGATCCTTCGGTGCTGAGAGGGCCGCTATGACATTGAAATTTGTTGCTCCCATCGAATTTAATAGTAATTTTTCACAATAGTTTTTACCGTTTACAATATTTTTCATTGTAATGTAATTTTCGAATCTCTGTTTATAATTTTTGAATGATTCTTTCTTAGAATCGAAACATTCGAAGTTGGGTAGTAACGCAATGTTGTACGAGCTTCCTGGTGTTTCTCCCGCTGTTGGCCGTATTTGATGCTGCCTTAATTGGGTTTGTTGTGCCACTAATACGTCTAAAATTGCTTTTTGAGACTGCATAAATGCTGTGAATTGATTAGGATCCATTGTCGTGTTTAAGGTTATGATGCAGCGTAATTATACGTACTTCTTTTACATTCACCTCGTCGCCAATTTGTTATAGCCATCCTTATTGAATGGAGAGAACGCCAGAATATTCTTGCAAATGTCTTGTATTTAATTGCCGTATTACAATACAATGAGATATAAATTGAACGTATGTGTACTGATATAATCGAATAATAATAAGAGTGAGTGAGAGGCGAGAGAAGCGAAATCGTGTGTTGCGCCATCTCTATCATTGAAAAAGAATTTAGAAGTAAACTCGATATGATAATTATCAAAAACATAATCGCACAAAGAACATTGAATCATAACGATGACGAGATTTCCTTAAAATGAAATAATCTTATAAAATAAACTTACTGACAAGTAGAACTTTTAAGGTATATAAATTAACAAAATATAAAGTAATGAACATAAAGTAACGAAAATCTTTTGCCGTCCACTATAAGTCCTCATTAATAAATATCTACTCGTTTTATTCTGATCGATTGATATTTTGAATATCAGAGTACAGCTCTTCAATCATAGGCAAATCAAGATCCCATTTTGTTTTAAACTTGTACTCGCTGAATTATTAACCACAAATATCGACTCTCAGGCGGATATTCGAGGTGAACTACATGAAAAAGCTTAAACAATGCATCTAATGCTTGCAGTGTATTATCTACCTTGTACAAAATATTATCAAGACAGAGAAAATTTTCTTTTATCTCTATCAAACTTTGTCCCACGACAATCATGTATGGTGCTGTACAGTGCTGATTCCCAACTGTTTCGCTGATTGAATTCTTTTTTCTTTGATTATTTCGATATCTCCAGAATGCTATAAAAATAAAGTACAAATGTTACGGTAAAAACAATATCACAAATTTGTAATTTTAAATATAAATATAAGAATATCACAGAATACAAAATTCTGACTTTATATAATTATTATTTTTTATGTGATTTCTTTTTTTATAAACAATTCAAGTCAAGTATAAATTACGTAAACTTATATATTTAGATTTTTCTTTTTTAATCACTTTCTATCTCTTTCTAGCTTTTTTCGAAATAATTGGTTCTTGTTTTATAGAAATAATTTATAGAAAAATAGATAACTCACTGTTGCATGATTTATCAGACTATCTTTACAAAGACCTGTGGAGGGCTTAAATGTTTTTCCTTCTGATTTTACGCGACCTTTTGGTGGGATAAGATGCGGCAATAAAGACAACTGCACAAACGTTTTGCAATCTGCAATTACGATATAATTACAATTTGACGTTTTGCACCCAATTGATAATATTCACACTTTTTATAAGAAATGCATTGCTAGTTTGTAGTCTGCAAACATACTAAATGCGACTATTATCTTAAACAAACTGTTGTTAGCATTTAGAAAAGATATAAATATTTAAAGTAACTTATATATTTATATTAAAAACTCCGCAAATATTATGAAATATTAAAATTATAAACATAATATAACAATATAGGTATTAAAAATTTTAATAAATGTCTACATTGTTAATAAAATTCAAATATAACGATGTTCATTGGATTTTGTGATATAATAACACATTAAGTAATTTACAAACCCTAGATCAATTTACTATAAAAATAATTTATTATCTTATTATCTTCATTTACATCTTCTAATTTTAAAAGATTACATAATGCAGTCGCAATGCTGTCATGATTTTTCAAGCGACGTACAGTTTGGATATCTGTAAAAAATTGATTCCACTCTTCTATATTAAGTTTCACTTCAGTTAGATGCAAGTGATCAAAATCATATAAAAGTAAAAGAAATCCTTGTGGGTGTTTTATAATTGGCCACTTTTCGATAAAGTTAGTTATGTTCTTTGTGGAACTGTTTCGCAAACTTTTTGCTCGAATATTATAAGATCTGTTCCATTTCGATTCGACAGTGGTCCAAGGAGCTTGATTTCTTGTTAACCATGTATCAAACACATATCAGAAATGAAAACACGTATCAAACACATGAAAAAGAAGCTGGAAAAGTAATAAAATAAAAAGTAATAAATAAAACAGTTGGCGCATGAAAGTTGTATTGCAGCTGTTTTAGAAGACAGTTAACAATAGAGAATGCTGATAAGTTGAAAGACTTATTGTAAGTAAGATAAAGTGTCTTGATTGAAACGATAGCTGAAGACTAATTTTTTTAACAGTCAAATTATATGAATATCTAAAATATGTATAATATTCATTTCACCGTAACAAAATTTTTTTCCTTTTTTTTTACTGTGTATAGTAGAGTAAAGAAGTTAGGTACTTTTATATTATATACAGGTACTTTTATTCGTGAGAGATACATCAATATCTCATGGAGTGTAGCAAATATGAACAAAACAATAAACTATCAGTAAAATTAAAAAAAATTCTTTCTTATTTCTTTGTTTATTTCCAACTTTGTAGGCCTCATTTCGATCTTAGTTTCATTTTTCCTGGTGCGAATGAATTAGATATCAAGAACAAAGTATTTCTGATGGTATGATGGTATAAATAGCAGCTTCTTTCGATACGTTGGTTCACTTGAGAAACTGGCAAAGCATATGATAGCTTATCAGGTACAGCTGTGTTGATTGGTTATTTTATCAAAAAAGGCTATGTGGTATTGAACCGGAAATGTGCTAAATGTGACCGTGGTCATTCGAAAGATGATCACGATTGTAGGCAAAACTTTTCTAGAAGCGCAAAGTCTATGGAGCCAAAAACTGCTGTATTATTGATTAAAGATAATCCAATTTTAACATATGTAATTTGTATGTAATTTGGAGATAAAATTTTTATTGCTGACAACGACAGCAGTGCAATTTGTGCTGTTCGTCAAGCTTGTAATCACGAAGTAATCAAGCAGTCCGATAAGAACCGTACAAAAAGAGGAGTTGTGAGTGGATTATTTAAGATTAATAAAAGTCACAAGGAACTGTCTAGTACTACGATAAAGTATTTAAGAAAATGTTTCACATATTGTGTCTCTCAAAATCAAGGAAATTGCGAAGCTATGGTGAAAGCAATTGAAAATATTGCCTACCACTGTTTCAATTATTATGATAATTGCGGAAGTTGGTGTAAATATCATGAAGATCCAGAGAATTGTATTCACGCCAATATCGGCGATGGTTTTCATAATAAAATATTATTTGAAGCTTTAAAAGAAATTTTTCTTTCTCTAGCAAGTAAATTTAGTCAATTTGTAGCTGGTGCTTCAAGCAATGAGAGTCTAAATGCAATGATCGACAGTAAAGCTCCAAAGTCAAGGCTGTACGGCAAAACGGTATCTGGTGATAGTAAGGCAGCTTGTGGTATAAATAAAAAAATACAGGAGAAAAGTATAGTGTAACTGCGGTACCAAAATTGAGTTTGTCACCGGGAGGACATACTAAAAAGTATAGTTCAAAAGTTTACGTTTTTAGTGCTAAGCGATATACTAAATTAATTACGCACACTGAAAAATTAAATCGAATTTTTTTGAAAAAATCTTAAGCAGAGTTAAGAAATAGAAATTTATTTATTTAATTACTTATTTACGGGAAAAAATCCCTTTGGTACAAAATAAAAATACAATACGCTGATCTTGAATAAAGAATTAATAAAAAGAATTAAGATTAAATTATATGGATATAACATAAATAGTACATATAATAGAAGAAGTAGGTAAACATATCATAAGTAAGAGATAAGCTTTCACGTAAATTTATACAAGAAATAACATTATTTTTAAATTTAGAGAGTTTTGTAATGGAAATCAACACAGTCAAAATCATTTGCTACCAGAGATAAGCAATTTACAGGATTAAATCTTCCGTACAGCGTGTAATGGAAGTTCACATTAAAAGGTTTGAAGCCTCTCAAAAACCTAGCTGGAACATTAAATTTAATTAAGCAAAGAATCTCTGTGCAATCTGTGATACTATTAATAATTTTGAAATGAAGCTCAAGAAGGCACATACGAAAGTAATATTGGACTTTTCAGTACTCTACCCGAGTCTATTCCTATTCCAGTAATGGATGAAATTGCAGTACTAATATGTGTTTTCTTTGATTTAGAAACGGTGGCATTTTTCAAAAAAAATCTGATCTTATTCAAATAGCGGGTAAGTATAAGGAGTACGAATTCTCTGTGTATGTTAAATCGACACATAACATAGAAAAAAGTGCGAGTAAAATTCATGGGATGCGAGTAATTGATGGAAAACTCCATTTACATGATAAACCTGTTGATACTGTTAATTTGTCAATTAACTCATTTATTCTAAGTGTAGTATTTTGAACGCGATCTAACTTCTTTTGCGGCGTTGCCACGTTTAATAAGTAATTGCCGGCTATCCGTGAAAAACAATTTTACATTTTGATTTCTCTATTGCTAATCTCACAGGTATCCAATTAGGTTTTTAAGTCCTTAAAATTTCCATATTTTCTTTTACGTTCTAGCAATTTTTATCAAGATCTAAACAGTAGTTTTTGTGAAATATGGAATTGGACGTAATTTTCCACATGTTAAACGTGTAAATATTAAAATATGCTCATAAATTTTCTCTCGCGTACTCTACGTCCATAAAAAACTTAACTGAGTTATTTTTATGCTAATATCTGTCTGTATACTACCAAGTTTTATTAATCTAAACAGTAATTTTAGTAACATCAGTACTAATCTTAATTTAAATATTAAGACGGTTTTGTACATAAATTAAAATTTAATAGAATTTCAAATGTATTACAGTACTAAAAGTTTGAAATGAGTTCGGAGCCAACACTGCTCCGTGTAGATGCCGATCTACTTTCAGCTAGAAAGGTCCAGAACTATATAAATNGCAACACTTCCCAAGCCTAACAGATCGTACTGAGCCACGCCGCGGACGGTCTTATATACCTATCCGTGTCGCACTTTGAATATGAGTTAGCTGCTAAGGCCGTGCGCCGCGTAGCGGCAGTGCCTCAAACTGCGTAGCGGGCGCGCGCTACAGCGCCCGATGCGGAGACGCTCTCCTTTCCCTCGCCACATAGTTTAATCAAATATACATTCTCACGGGGTTTACAGTTATTATTAGATAATCCATATTATTCTTCTTTTCATTTCTCGAGGCACAAGTAATATACATCGTGTTATATTAGTTTTAAATGATGTTTTAAATGATGTTGGGAAAATGTCTTCTTATTCTGCAAATCTTTTATGTGTATGTACACGTATAAAGTAATAATATTATTAAATAACATTATAGCTTTTGTAGAAGTAATAACATATATATCCTTTCTAAATAAGAAAGTAATGAAATAGATATCACGCTACATTTTTGTAGCTGTTTATTTGTATGTAATAAATGGATAATAAATTTAAGGAAAACGTTAAAAAGAGCAAGAAGAATACGTCAAGTATACATAAATTTTGTTGCCTAGTCAAAATCTAAAATTAAAAGTTAATTTTAAATAAACGTCAGATATAAGATAAGAAAAAAGTTACGAGAAAAAAAAGGCAATGTATTAAAAAGAGCAATTATAATAAACGAGAAGAAATCGAATTTCAATTAATAGTTAATCAGATATTTAATTAAGATTGGACATATACACAAGAAATCAACACTGTTGTGTTTGGTGCGACCAAACATAATGATTTATATATTTATAATTGTTTATAAAAGATTCGTTTAATTTAAAGATTTATTAATATTTGTTTATCCGTATTAGGAACCGTTTTTCCGACTTTTTGGTTACGTCTGAATTTGTCTAATTTGAAGATAATTCAAATTAGACAAATTCAGACAAATATATGATTTAACTATTAGCATAGTTGGAAAAACCAACCTTAATTTATATTATTTATATTATTTATGATGGCCGGCTATGTCGTTATATTCTTTTTATTCTTAAATTTTATTTTTTATTTCCTACTTATTATTGTAGGGAAAGCCGAGGGATGCAAGAAAAATACACTCTTTCTATATTCTAGCGTAAGCTTTATTTTCACCTCTAATCGAGCCGATCTTCTCTAGCGAACTCCTCACCGACGTGCCTGCCCTCGCGCGTTCTTCTTCGTCTCTTAGTACAACCGATCTCAAGCGAGATCTCGAACATCGCATTGTGCCGCCAACACTTCGATGGCGCGACTCTTTGACTTATCTCTTACATTATGAACATAAAATCGTATGTTTGATATGTTTTGCAATCACAGTTATATCTTGTTTAAAATATTGCTTTCTTGCTACTTTAATTATTTTTATTTAATCAATTTACGATTCAATTATTGTCTTAAGTAGAAAGATAATACATGTCACATATTTGATATTATTTACATTTTAAGAAAATTTTTATTTTTGTATGTTTTTATTTTAAATTACTGCAAGTACATTATATAATATTAATTTTGCAAGGTATTATTTTCAGTTTGTTATTAATGCTAAAAATATAATTTAAACATATTCAAAATGTAAACTATACACATAGAGATTACAACTTACAAATTTTATCAATTGTTTGATCCTTAAAAGAATAATAGTTAATTGAGTAACATGTGTGATTGAAACATCTTATGAAATTAGTTACTCTGAGAATTACTTTTTTAACACATTTATCACTCCTTACAGGGATATAGATTAGAAAGCAGCTAAAATTGAATAGACATTATCTGTTCAGTACCATTGTGAGTAGTATGATTCTGAAAACGATATATGGACAAGTAGCATCGTACTTTTTGACTATTAAAGAGAATAAACTATTCTATTGAGCAAATATTATAAAGAAAGTTTACGGTTTAAACATTTCCTGCATAAAAATAATTTATAGTATGTTGCATAAAACATATTGTACTATGTTTTTATTAATTAATTCGCGTTTTATTTTCATCATCGCGGATTTTTATTTTAATTATTATTTTATATATCGTGCGATTATAATAAATTATTTTGGCCCTATTGTCTTACGTGTGTTCTGTGGAAGAATAAATATTGTCTCTTATCTACATAAATACAAATATTACATAAATACAAATATTGTCTCTTATATAAAATTAATAGCGTTTCCGATTTAATTAAATTATTCCTTCTCAATAAATAAAAAGTAATTGTCTAAAATTTTATAAAAGTAATTTTATGTTTATAAAAATCTTTTCAAAAAATATTTACAAAAAATATAATTATTTTCAATAAATAATTATATTAGTAAATATTTCATTGAAAGTCTCAAATCGAATTATTTTAAATGCGTATAAGAATTACTTTTTGAAACATTTATCATTTTGAACGCCTCTTTAATTTGAATTTTATATTTGTATGTTGCAGTATCATCGTAGCGACATAGCAGAATAACTTTGCCCGTTGCGCATTGGATCGGATTGTGAGTCAAAAAGCATTTTGTTTTGCTAAGGTAACGGATCTACGATTAAATATAGAGCAAATGTATATTTTGATACAATTATATCTCGGAGATCCGTTGCCTTAAAAATGATAGACTATAACTAATTTCGGCAAATATTTAATTATTGTGCACTGTGCTTGAGGAAATACTCGCACGTATGGAATTCGTAACTAGCATATATTATCAAATTACATTAATGAATCGTCGCGTTCTAAATAATTTTTCAACTTTTCAGAACACTATATAGATATATTTAGAAAATTTCAGTATGCATAAAGACAAGCATACCTAAATAAAAAGGATAAGAAATATTTTTATCTTGTATATTTTATGTTATATTTTATATTTATATTTTATGTTATATTTATATTTATATTTTATGTTATAGAAAGTAATATTTTTATTAATTATTAGAATTTTTTGTAACAAAGCACCGATTTTACCCTAATTTTTTGCAGCCTGTCCATCTATTTTGATTAAGTAGTTATCTTTGTACTAGATAAAGCCAAGTAATTGACGTGAGATTCCATTTCATTGAGAAATCTTGAAACTTTTGTGTTATTACAAAGAGAATTGATTTTAATAAAATTATTCAGTTTTGCTAAAATATATTGGAATAATATATTAAAAATAATTTTGATAAGAAAAGAATAATATGACGAAGTATATTTATATCGATATGTTAGTTTGACGAGATTACATTTATTATTCGTAACAACGTAGTTTTAATATTACTAGTTTTAATATTATAATATTAAAACTAGTAAAACTAGTAAAACTAATATTATAATATTAAAACTAGTAATATTAAAACTACGTTGTTACGAATAATATATGTAATCTCATTTATTGTATAACATTAATATCAATCGTACGGGAAAATGTTTAGATCTTAGGTCATTTAATTTGCTTATCTTGATTCATTTCAAGATGATAATCGCATGCATCTTTGTATTTTCGCGGTCGTTTCTCGCGATCAGGTTTTGCATCGAGAAATTTTCCATTCTTAATATAATTTTTTAATTTTATTCATATTATGAATTTCAATTTATAAAATGCAAAGTAAAACTTTTTTTTATACTCAAGTTATAATTTTGATTTGAAAGAACGGATCACAAAATGATCATTAGTAATATTTTCAAGGATTTAACTTGTGAAATTAGTGAAAACATTTTTGATCAATTTTATACAATCAGTTTTATTTTTGCATTTATTTAATAATTTAAAATACCAAACGTTTTAATACTGAATTAAAGGTGTACAACAAATCATAATATTTAAGATTAGTTTGCTTAGTTATTATTATAAACTTTTTATATATCTGTACGTTAGTGTATGTTTATTCCATTTTACAATCATTCCATTCTAATAACATTTGTTTCAATTTACTCATATTTCTTAAGCGTAATAAAATGATATTTTCTCATCGCTTACAAAATTATTTCTGTAGGTGTACAATTTATTTTGCATAATAGTTTATAAAAATAGATGTATACAGGGTGTCCAAAATAAAAGTTCTCACACGAAAGTTGGTAGTAGATCAGGTCAAACCGAGAAGAAAAGTCCTATACCATTTTACAAAATTCGCAATAGTTATTGAGTTATTAATTGTTAAAAATCGGAAGAAGGGATAGACAGCGCGGTGCGGGAGACGTGAGAGCGGCAATGGCAGCAGGAGCAGCGAGCCCCCGCTCGCATTTTCAACATATTTTTGACTAATCCATATCCTCGCTAATCGGGATGTATGCAAAGCCCATTAGCATATATGTATATATTTGTCAATTTTATAACGTTCGTATGCCAGTATTTTCTTTGTATTGGATATGATTTCCAATGTCTTTTTGCATTTCTCTGATTTAAGCTAACGATTACCAATTATTTACTTATTGTTAGAACGTAATCATATATTATGATAATATAATATTCTTAATAATATGTATAGACACGAAGCAAAAAAGTTCCTTAAATATACAGTTATGTTATTATACTGTTTTATCTTATAATTATGTTACTACATGTATATAGATTATTATAATTAGATAAGCATTCTGTAATAAAACTTATTATAGTAGAGTAGAATAGTAATTCGAACACGCGGAGTAATTTATTAACAAAACTTAAGCTTACTTTGTAACGAGAAACGCTTTTTTTTTTATTATTAACATCAACACCTAAAATATTTATACCGACCATTATGGGTTTCTCACCATTGAGATTGTCGATGAATGCAGCTAAGGATATGCCTTGTGCGAGTGATAAGCACCATTACACTTATGTCTTGCACGAATAAAGGATCGTTTTTCGCATCTGCGAAAGATGGACCAAAAATAATACAATACAAATACAAATATAGTAAATTAAAGACAATTATCTCTTTTTGGTCTTGGATAAAAATCATTCCAAAAGGAAAAATAGTCTAATACAAAGTAATTTCAATGCGATGTCATGATAAATTAAAAACAATTATTTTTTTAGTCTTCGATAACAATTTTCCGAAAAAAGTAATACAAAGTAATTGCAATGCGGTGTCATGAAGACAATCATTTCTTTCTGGCCTCAGATAAAAATCAATTCCAGAAAGAAAAATAGAAAGAAAATCTTTCCAATATTTCCTTTTATTTTTTCTAATCGCACCTTCTTTTATCTTAAATTCATAAACATGATGAATGAGATGCTTGCAAAGCTTGAGAGAAAAATATATCCAAGATCGGGTAAAACATGCGGGAGACCGCTTACGCCAAAAATCACCACGCACACAAAAATCCAGGTACTTTCACTTATAGATATTACAAGCGGGCAGTATCTTTCGTGATGTTAAATATATAAATAATTACTGATTTTTTTCAGAAAAATACCATCACGATAATATAATATTCTTAATAATATGTATAGACACGAAGCAAAAAAAGTTCCTTAAATATACAGTGATGTTATTATACTGTTTTATATTATAATTATGTTACATGTTATTACTACATATTACAGATTATTATAATTAGATAAGCACTCTGTAATAAAACTTATTATAGTAGAGTAGAATAGTAATTCGAACACGCGAAGTAATTTATTAACAAAACTTAAATACAAACGGTCTTACATATTGTTAAAAATAACGTCAAAATAAAATTTTATTAGTATACGTCAAGTTAAACTTTCATTATTGCTTTGTTATTTCCGTTTGAAATTTATGGTATGTACATTGGCGACAAATATTATTCAAATTCCTTTAGAAACTAATTGTTTTTCGACCTTTTTCTGTTTGCGCATCCCGTCGCTTTCGCCTTCTGCGAGGCCACATGTTCCCGAAAGTTGTATGTACTCTTCGGCAACCAATTGCATGCATTCTTCATCAAAATTCTTTTCCCTCTCTCTAATTGGGTTAAACAATACAATACGCGAGCGTATAAAAGGTCGGTTTTCTCGGCAGCGGCAGCGAGTCGATACAGATCTAACCCAGCGAAGTCCACCCTTGCGAGTAACCAAGTCAAACGCTGTGACGAATCTATCTCNGCGAGTCTAANTNTGCGNGTCTACNGACGATTCGACTCCTCTNAATCTGTCTCTNCGAGGAAANAAGTCAACTCTGCGAGTTAAATGAACTCAGTTTCTTGCGAGAGTCTGTGAAAATTATAACGAAGACATTAAAGACGACTGGAAGAGCAACAGCGGAAAAGGCAACTTTCTTTCAACTTCACCTCTCCTACATCACGCAAAATCATTCTCGTCATCCGTTCCACTGACTTTTCACGATTCCTCTCGTTCTCTCTGAACGCTCCCGGCACCTCTGGCTTCACGACGAAAATCTCTCTCTCGTTCGTGAACACATATAAAGAAAAAACGCGAAATGTTTTAAAATTCTTGATCTCAGACCAACTATGCAATATGTTATCCTGGCAGAGGAGAAGGAATAATAAACAACCTACGCAAAATATGATTTTTATTAAAATTTTGAAAGGTAATTATCTATAACAAATTAAATTTAATCTGTTATAAACATTTTCTAGTGGCACAGTATATTAGCAATAATATTGAGACCAGGCGTCTACTTTTTAATATTGAACCAATATTGAGGATTAATCTATCTCCAATATATAATATTTAATTTAATATTGGATTAATATTAGGGATTAATCTATCTCCAATATATAATATTGAATTTACATTACTTCCCTGTTGGAAATAGGCATCATAGGGTGCGCATTAGTTTCACTTTTTGATTTACGTAGTTCAGGAGGCGTTGCTGCTCCTTCTTCTTGTCGACGCTCTCCGCTTTATGTACGCGGTATGCGAATCTTTCTACATTACATTTATCATCAGTATTACTGTAATCAGTAAACCATCTTAAATACTAACTTTGTGTGCTTTATTGCTTCCCGCATTATATAATCCTGTTAGGTTATGGGCCTAGGATTCGTTTCGGTACGGCGCATCGTATAAGTGAAAAGCGAAAGAAATCGGAATCAAGATGGCCATAACAGCACACGGAATCCAGAATATTGAGAGGCTCACTGAGGATAATTGTGAATCGTGGAAGATTCAGATGAGGAGCGTACTCGTACGTAACGATTTATGGGAATACGTAAACGGCGTTATAGTATAAAGACTGAGCAAAATGCAGCAGCTGGACAGTAAAAGACCAAAAAGCGCTTGCATTAATCGTATTGAGTGTGTCGCGTGAGCAATTAAATTATGTAAAAAAGGCCGAGACATCAGAAGCCGCGTGGACAGAGCTAAAACGCGTTCATGAATCGAAGGGACCAGTCAGGAAAGCCACACTTTATAAACAGCTATATAGAATGAAGAAAGACTCAGGAGTTAGTATGAATGCATACATCAATGGTTTTACCAACAAAGCAGAACAATTAACCGAAGCCGAAATAAAGATACCAGACGATCTCCTGTCGATAATGCTATTATCTTTGTTACCTAACGATTTCGAAAACTTCAGCATCAGCGCTATTGAGTCTCGCGACGACATTCCGAATATTGACAGTTTGAAGGTTAAGCTGGACTGTTGGAAGAAGAGGCGCACCAAAATGAACGAGCAAGAAGAAATAATTCCGGAAAAGGACAAGGCAATGATGCATTAATTTCTCGTACACGTGGTCGCGATAAACAAAAGCAGACAGATTCATCAGATAAATCTACGAAACATAACCTAAAGAAATTTACCGGAAAATGTTTTAATTGCAGCAAGATTGGACATAAAAGTGCAGACTGTCGTGTGAAACCGAAACACAGTGGTACAAACAGTAAAAGCGAGGCTATGACTGCTGTAATTTGCAATAATGTAGTGTCAAAACCGGATGATTGGTTTCTTGATAGCGGCGCGACATTCGAAAATTTGTGTAATGACATTCGAAAATTTACGGTATTAAATTACGATAGTGAACGGTTAAAAGTGTTCACAGCAGCGGAACAGTGTTTAGACTCTCCGAGTTCCGGTAAAACCAACTTGGAAGTACTGTGAAATTAAGAAATACAATGTTTGTCCTCGCATTACGAAATAATTTAATGTCAGTTTCAGCGATTACAGACAATAGATACACCGTAGTATTTAATAAACATCGAGCTATGATAAAACGCAAGGATCCACAGCATTGACTAAAAAGAATCAACTCTATATAATAGACCAAACGGAGGATCGTGCAATGGCAACCGGAGAAGTTAACGAAGATAAATTGTCTCCTTGGCATCAGAGGTATGGACACTTAAATATCACGGATCTAAATAATTTAAAAACAAAAGAGATGGTTAAAGGTATGAATTTTACAATAAATACTAACAAATTTCAATGTGATATCTGCGATAAGAATAAAATACATACTCTACCATTTAAGCCGTCGAAAAATAGAGAGACTGAGATACTAAACTTGGTATATTCTGACATTTGTGGTCCGATGAACGTTAATTCATTAGGAGATTCAAAGTATTTCGTCACGTTTATTGACGACTGTTCAAGATATACTGAAATTTTCATGCTGAATAAACGATCTGTTTTAGAAGTTTTCAAGGTTTATAAAAGAAGAGTAGACAACCAAACTGGACAATAAGAAATTACGTACAGACAACGGAAAAGAATACCTGTCTAAAGATTTCAAAAAATTTTTAGAGGACGAGGGCATTATTCGACAATTATCAGTGGAATACACGCCACAACAGAATGGCGCAGAACGCGCAAACAGGACGATTATAGAAATAGCGAGATGTATGCTACAACAATCAGGACTACCACAGTCTCTATGGGCCGAGGCTGTTAATACTGCAGTGTTTATAAGAAATAGATGTCCCACCAAATGTTTAAATAATAAAACGCCATTCGAGACATGGACGGATAAGAAACTTTATGTAGGTTTTCTTCGTATTTTTGGAAGTAAGATCATTGCATTAAATAAAGGTCCCAGTCGCGGAAAATTCGTTCAAAAGGGGAATGAATACATTTTAGTCGGATACTCCGAAGAGGCTAAAGCTTACAGATTATGGAAGCCGGGAACTGTAATAAAATGATATCAGATTCTACGAAACACTACATGTGCGTAATAACGAATGGGATGACTTACTTCAAATCTCAAATCGATCAAATAAAGATTTAAATAAAGAAGAAACGTCAAGATCTGAATCGATACCTTTGTTAATGAATTCTTAAAACTCTGAAAACGATGAAGAAATCATAAATGAACGTGAGCAACAGAAAGATGAGTCAGAAAATGAAAATGACTGCATTGGCGAAAATGGCTGCAAATGAGCGCGATAATCGGTCCCGTTGGTGGATGAAGCCACTATTATTCGGATGTTGCGAAATAAACTAACGCACCATGCGTATCTTACTGTCGAAGACGAGATTCATGATACGATCGATAAATTCCTAGACACATTAAAAAGAGTTTTTGGATTCGGAAGGGATCCAAACTTTTATCGCAGGCAACTCAGCAGCAGTGCTGCCACTTTAAAGAAATTTTCTTAAGATTTTAAGAAATCTGATGTTTTACTAAAACATAAGAAATACAAAAGTATTTTCAAGAAATTAGTTAAATTAGTTAAAAAAATAAAGAAAAGTAAGAAGTCGGTTAAAAAGAAATAAATTCAATCTTCGCGCGGTCATAGACTAGTAACATGAGAAGTTAAATCAGCACTGTGGCGCTATCTCACTGCACTGTTGCATTGCGAGACAATATTGGTGTTTTTTTCTTGTTAGTTTCCATTCTTCATCTATTATAAATGCAGGATAATATGGCTGTGTTTACGTATGATGAGAACTATAGACTTTCAATACTGGCAGTAGTTTTGAAACACAGTCTGTATTGTATGTATGCATTGTGAATATACGTGCGCAATTTTTACTAAAAAATTACACATATGACACGTGGCTCCGTGGCCTACGCGGATTAATAAAGACAAGGTCGTAATTCGATCAAAAAAGGAAAATTGCATAAGTTGTAAGTATTTTAACTGTAAATTTTTACATAAATGATTGTAACTGTCTTTTCAGGCAACAGAAATTTTAGTTCTGAATAAGTTTCTTAAAAATTTACAATATTTTCTTTCATAAATATTAACTGAATTTTCTTTTTCAGTTATATTAATACTCAAAAAATTTTAAATATAAAATATTAATGGTTATATACCTTAAAGTAAGGTTAAGGAAGAAAATTGGATTATTTGGACAATAGTTTGGAAACAATTCGACAAAAAGATACATCGTAAGTTCATCAAATTTAAATAAAATTGATTTAAATNAAGAAAAATAATAAAAAATAGTTAATTTTTTTAGTGATAAGCGAACATGTTAAATAATAATACAGAATACAAGTTAACAATATTTTAATAAAACTTTTTACTGTCTAATTTTTCAAAATTCTTTTTTCTTATGTAATTCTTAATTTTTAGATTTTAAATCACATTAATATGGAATCCGATTGTGATACTTCTGACAATAACTAATGTCACAGAAAAAAAAATTGATTTAAAAAGTAAAAGCAAGAAATATTATTTGCAGAAATATAATTCTGCATGGCAAAAAGATCGCGAATTTAAGGATTGGGTGGATAAAAGTAATCGAGGAGATAATTACTTTTATTGTAAAGTGTGTAAAAATGATTATGCGACAACAGGTGGTCGTAGCAACTTAAAAAAACACGCTTTTGGAAACAGACATGCATTATTTGCACGAGGACTGAAAAAGCAATCTTTAATCAATTCTAGTGTTTATCAAAATAATAAGGAAAGTGTAAAGGTAAAAGAAACTGAAATTCGCATAACATTATTTGCAGTAGAGCATAATATTTCTTTTAATACTACGGATCATTTTTCACAGTTAATTAAAGCTATCTGTCCGGATTCTAAAATAGCAGAAAAAATTACTTGTGGTAGAACCAAAGTTACAAAGCTTGTTCAAAATGTAACTGNAAAGTATTCATTCCATCAGCTAGTTTCGATATTACAAACAACTAAGTTTTCACTTCTTATAGATGAATCCACAGATGTTAACTCAACAAAAAGTTTAGCGTTAGTCGTAGGTTCTATCATAAGTGTATTTTAGATCAATTTCTGGCTTTAATTGAAGTTGAAAATACGACGGCAAAAGCCTTATACGAAACAATAATTCATTTTTTTAATGAAAATAATATTCCGTACAAACAAAATATGATAGGATTTGCTGCAGATAATGCAAGTAATATGTTTAGCCATACAAATTCAGNTTCACAATATTTACTAAAAGATGTGCCAAATTTATTTTTAATGCGATGTATTTGTCATTCGTTTGCCCTTTGTGCAAGCAAAGCATGTGAAACATTACCTCGATCAGTTGAAGATGTAGTTCGAGATATTTATAATTATTTTAAGAACAATTATAAACAAATAACTGAGCTTAAAGAATTCCAAAAATTTGTTAATGTTAAGCCAGCAAAAATATTGAGACTTTCTTCAACAAGATGGTTATCATTGCAAACAGTTGTAAAAAGATTATTACAACAATATGATGCGTTAATACTATATTTTACAAAAGCCGTATTATTAGAGGAATATTAGAGGATAAAATACTTGCTGCTGAAACAATTTTAATACGCTTAAAAGATAAACATACACTAAGATATTTGCAATTTCTTGAATTTGTGTTGCCTTTTTTTAATAATATTAATATTGAAATGCAAGCAGAATCTACAAAGATTCATATTTTATATTCAAGAGTAGAGACAATATACAAATCCATTTTAAATTGTTTCTTAAAACCGGATTATTTAAAACAAGTTCATATTAAAAATGTGGATTTTGAAAATCCGTGCAATTTTTTATCTCTTGATCAAATATATTTAGAAGCGAAAATTTCTGCTGCTAATGCAACTAATACCATAGGTTTAAGTCAAACTCAATTTAATGAATTTAAAAGAAGATGTCTTACGTTTTACATTACTAGTTGTAAAGAAATTCGACAACGTTTTAACTTTCAAGNTAATTCGATTAAAACAATAAAATTATTAAGTGCTTTAGATCCAAAAGAAATACATAAATTCGAATCAATCGCCTTTAGCAGTAAAATTTCCAAATTTAATTGAAGAATGTCAATTAAATGATTTAGATTGTGAATGGCGACAACTGCGAAATTTTCAAGTTGATTGCGATGATTCAAATTCTAGTATTAATTTTTGGTTATCAATTTCAAAATGTCATTTGGGTGATAGTACACCTTTTATTATTTTGCCTCGTTTCATAATTAATTTACATTGCCTTTCACATTCAAGTGCATCGACTGAGCGGATTTTTTCTCAATTGAATTTAAATAAAACAAAAGTGCAAAATTGTTTGAACAATAAGGCGTTAAGTGGAATAATGCATACTAAAGACTTAATTAGTACAAACAATTGTTACGATCTCTCTTTAGATTCTAAGATATTTTAATAATAGTATTTATGAACGTAATAATAATAACTAATATAAGAAATAATAATACAAAAGATGCAATACAAGAAATGCAATAATATAATAATATCGTTAAAATTTTATAACGTATATAAAAAAGTATCATTTATTTTATCTTATTAAAATAATGTTTAATATTTTTATAAGTATAAAAGTTATCAAGTTGGTGAATAAAATATTTTAATAAAATTATGTGTATACAAATTCAATGATCACTGACTGTCACAGTCAAAATTACAATTGACTGCTTGCGATTACTGATTTTTAGTTACATTTTAGTCATTTTCATTTTTTTTTTACTTTACATGATTATTTGATATCAAACAATTATTTTCTATTAATCTATTAAATGAATTTAATCATTGGGCGCATTCAGAAGCACGGCCGTTCAGTGANCTCTCGCATCTAATTGGCATATTCCTTTAGATCTAAAAATTTAGATCTAAAAATACACCAATTAGACGCAAAAGCTCATNGAGCGTTCAATGAGCAGTCATGCTTCTGAATGCACTCATTGGCTGAGAACTTACTATTTGGATTATAATAATATTGTTGCGTGCTGCGGCCGCCCGGTATAGTCCCCGGCCGCGCGAGTCAGCTGACGAGTCGATCGGCGGAATCGATCGACCGGCCGTGAAGTCAACAGAGATTGATTTGAAGTGATGGGAGCAACGGTTGCTGGGGAGCTTGTTGTTAAACAAGTCTCCCGTCAGATTTTCGCTGGCTTCCTCTCGCGGAGGACGCGTTTGATTCTGTATCGCGACTTAATCAATGGTGTTCCAACCAAAGTTGGTGTTCTCTTGTAAACGATCTCCCCTTTATTTACGTGCGTGAGCCGCGTGTGCTTGTGTGATTGAGTGAGTGTCGCCGTGCACGTAGACGTGAGTCTCAGCGTCGACGAGGATCGTCGACAGAGGTGCAACAATATATAAAGTTTCCGAAATTTTTTCTATGAAAAATACCAAAAAGCTATAGCACACTTTACAGATACAATAAAAGTTTATTAGTGAAATTTTACTCAGACAGATATTTCAGAACTGAGTCTTAATATGCATATTATTTGGTATAAACTAGGCTTACTGGGCTATTAATTAAAAATAATAAAATCTTAAGAAATTTTAAGAAATTTTAGCATTACTATATAAGAAATTTGTTATTGAGTATGTGGCAGCATTGCTCAGCAATATATATAAAAAACCCAACGAGCACGTACTCGATTATATAGGCGTAAAAGATTTACGAACTGCTATCATAGAAGGAAACCAGACAAATCAGGACGACCCCTTACCACTATTGAGATTTCGCAAATCGATTCGTTTGCCTTAGAAGCGTTCTATAAGAGACTCCCTCGCGAATATCGCGTTGAATTATGCGCTGAAGCGTACTCCGGTTTCGTCGACGCATGTACCAAAGTAATCATGATTAGCAAAAGACTCGAGAGGGAAGACGCTCGGTACCGTGATATTCGTAATTCTCGCGACTATCCTTCTTCCTCTCCTCAATCCTATCCTCGTAGAGACGACAATAATATGCAACTGGCAATACCGATAACGATGGACGAAAGGTCTGCAGTTTCTGTAAAAATTTTGGGCACCTGGTACATGAATGTCGGAAGAGACCAGGAGAGACGAAGTAATCATTTCGACAATTATTCGAATACCGACCATAAAAATAATTCGCAAGATACGGGAAACCACCCCGAGGTCTCGACAAACGGGGCAGCTCGAGCCTTGGGAATGGTCCGTCCCATTCACACTCTAGAATACTTTCCAGCTCCATTCATGTTCTCAGAACCGACAACGCCAACGTACCCTCCGTCGAGCTAGATTATCCATCTTTTAGAGGACCAACGGCATTTATGCTCGACACAGGAGCACAGCCGAATATCATTAAAAAAGGATGCATTGCTGTCAACGTAGAAATAAGAAACACATTCACTATTAAACTAATCGGAATTATCGATAACATCGTCCATACGCTGGGCTCCATAACAACTCGAATTGCAAATATTCCCATCATTTTTCACGTTGTGCCTAACAACTTTCCAATTGTAATACAGGGAATATTGGGCTCTTCATTCTTTATAGAGAATAACGTTTGCATAAACTACAGAAAAAAACGAAATTAAATTACAAGATTGGACACCACCATTTAAAAAAATAGAATCGGTGGTTATACCACTGCACACTACCACCGGCCTCATGGTGCGAATAAAAAACTTTGAAATTAAAACGGGTTACGTTTAGAGGATGCAGCCATGCAAGGGGGCATACACCGGAGATTGCGTGGTAGAATGCACGAACGACAAAGCATACATATTCGTGGTCAATACTCTGGACTACGAATTCGAATTGATAATATCAACTCTTATCCTGTGCGAAATCGAGGAGATCTCTCAGGAAGCACCTCCTCCCGGTAATAAAACAAACATAAAAGAATTTTCGGTCGACAATCCGAGAGCGATCGAATCGCCTCAGGAAAAATCAAACAAATCAAACGTAACTCTCCACGGACCATCCGTTCACAACTCCCACAATCAGATACCGTTCATTCGCACAATTATCGTACTCAGTTTCTCAAATAGGCGAAAATCAATCTTTAAAAATTAATTAATTATTTTATTGAGAGATCTTTCGGTCGTGAGCTAGTGCACCCCCGTTTGGGATCTTCAGGTCATGGCTCGCTGATAGCAAGTCGGACACAACAAATAGAATAGATATTCGGCATTTTACTTCGTTTAATCATAAGATTATCATAAATACGAATTTATAACTCACGGCACTTGCAAAAACAGTTGATTGCGTCAGACGTGATTGCGTGACAGCACTGCTTCAAAAATTCTTAATGTCAAAACGCCTTCGCCGCCAGTTCGCGACTTCTCTGCCGAGACAATACGGCCAAATCCTCTTGGGACGGGTTATTCAAATGCAGTTGAAACCTTCAATCAGCAAAAATTTCCTTCCTTGACCACCTAACCTCGACTTGCCTTGACTCGCGTTACTCGCGCTCGGTTTGGTACACGGAAAAATGTATTCACTGTTCTTTTCTCGTACTTTGCACGATGTTTTCATGTGCATCTCACCGGCTTTCGCACCGCGCAGGCTGCGCGATACGACGTGCTACGTTCGCAGCGCGAAAGCCGGTGAAATGCGCGCAAAAACACCGTGCAAAGTTTGATGTGATAATAATCGAAATAGGTAATTGTTCAGTTTAGGGGCCTCGAAAATCGATGAAATTGGGCTTATTCGATTTCACGTTTTTACTTAAAACGAAAATTTCGAGATGAAGTCACAACGACATTTTTCTCTCGCGAATGACATCGCGTGTTTACAAAAAATCGTGACCGGACGAGCCGGTGTTTACTTGCCGGCGACGGCTATTCGCGCTCGGTTTGGTAATGTTTGTGATAATAAATAATAATATTACGATATCACGAATCCGAGGAGTACGACCCAGCGGTGCCGAGTATCGACGACCGATGGGACCGGCTCTTCCGGATCGGGGAAAAGCGGTCGGTTCCCGATTCAGCGACAGGCCAAGAAGGGGTAAATATGGCAATGAATCCCCATTCTTAGGAAAGGAATATACAAGGAACAGAACAAAACATACATCTACGTCCAGGTGATTCTAGATATTCCGTACAAAATTGGAACATCCCAGCGTAAACAACTTATCCGGACCCTTTTTCGGTAAATTCGGATATCGTAGCATCGCCAGCACTTTCGATGCAACGGACAGTACAAACAAACCTATCGCCAGTGCCGTCGCAGCCCGTCCATTGAGCAATGTTGCAACGATCCGAAAAACCAAAAAAAAAACGGGCAAGGACGATAAATTGTTCCACGTGTGATAAGGAATATGCAAAGGACAATCATTATAGGTACCACGTGGAAAAATGTGAAGGAACTTTTTCTTGTAAAATATGCGGTTCAAACTTTCCTAATATAACCATTGTAGCAAGACACGTGACTAGATTGCATCAGAAATTTTTTGAAGGGAGACACGCTTGTAATTTTTGTAGTTACAATTGTAATAGTGTAAACGAACTCGAGAATCATATTTAAATTCACGAAGATGATTTAAAAAAGTTTTCATTACGATAAGTTTATTTTCTGTAAAATGATTATTTATACAAACTTTGAACTAAATATTTTTTCAATGTAACGATTTGTAAACACAATGATCACGAAAGCATGGAATGTTTTTTCAATGTATAACTTATAAAAAATAAAATAATTTGCATGAAAAAAAGTGCGAGAGATATTTATTAACAAGAGATATTGTATTTTCGTAAAAATATTGAACGCTGTGTGTCTAATAAGAAAAAAATATATCGTGGAAAATTATTCGAGATCTGCCTTTGTCTCGAGTACAAAATTGTGGCGAAGGAATCTTTTTTAGAAATGTTTTACGTTATCGAGCATCGAAATGGTAAGGGAGATGGGCATTCGAGCAGTTCGATTTCGAGATCCAATACCGAAAAGGAACGTTAAACAAAGTCGCGAACGCACTCTCGCGACAATCGGTTATAGCCGCCGCTACCCGATCGAAATGCCGCTGGTACAACCGCCTGTATCAAGCAACAACTGAACTACCACACACCATTTCCGATCGCAAGCAACAACCGAACTACCACACACCGTACCGGATCGAGGACAGTAGACTTTACCGACACGTACTCCACCAGCTGGATTTCAAAGACACCGCGCCGGAAGTGGAAGGAGTGCGTACCGACGGACGAACGACCGGGAATACTGAACCGATATCACGACCCCCACTACCGGACATCTCGGAATCGTCAATACGATTTCACGAATGGCGCGATTGTATTACTGGCCAGGGATGTTCAGGGAAATCGCTCAATACGTTAGAAAGTTCGAAAACTGTTTAGCGTACAAAGAGTCTCAACGTCGACCGTCCGGACTCATGCACCCGATCATCGTGGAATATCCGTGACGCGATCGACAGTGCCGGTTGAAACGCAAATGCAGATATTCATAACACGATGTCAGCCTTAACTTCATGAACATCGGCAGGTACACGCAAGAGGTGATCGGTACCACGAATATGAAAGAGAGGCATGTCATCCAAAATTGAGTTCCCTGCAACGGAAACGGCGGAGATTTTCAATGATAATTTTTAAGAAAGATTCTATTATTATACTTATAAAACTTCTTTTCACAAATTCTATCGTTTCGATCGTTTTGTTTAAAAATTTGTCATTAAATTGCCGCACCTGTGCGTATGTACATCTCAGCAGGATTAACCAAAAGCTGGATGGCCGTGATGAAGCTGGCGGTCAAAAACATCGCTATAGGGAAAATGCCCATAGTGGAGCCGCCCAGCAGAAAATCCTGGCTGGTTCTTGCTTCTTGGCCATTCTTGGCGAAGAAGCTGTAGAAGATGCCAATCAGGCATGAGACTGTCAGCATTGTGGCGAACACCATGTAATTCGCCCATGAGAAATAATAGAGCAACGTGGGACGCTTCTTACGCGCCGTTGCTCCGCGGATGATGCAGACAAGAAGAAGAACAGGACGAGAAGATCGTACTTTCTGAGCTGTGTTCGGAAACTTCATTCGATACACACGAGCATCGTTCTTCTTTATTACTTACGAGAATTGAACAAAAACAAAATGATGCCGNTGTGCACCCGAGTGGTGTTCCGAACACAGCTGGATGTATTAACCCGTGATGCCCGTGACGACGCGCCGTTTAGGGAAACGTAGAAATTTTTACATTCCTCTTGCCCCGCAAGAGAAGCCATGGAAGTTCCGTGCGCTCGGCGCTCGGCGCTCGGGCCCGGCTCGGCCAGCCTCGGATACTGGAAGAGTGGAAACAACAATGTTCTTTCTCTTTCTTTCTTGAACCGATGTATTGTCACCTTAGAAGAGCATATAGACGGGCTAATACATCCAGAGCTACACATACATATATACGGCGTTTGGTTGTGTGCGTCACGTGACGTCACGAGATCCTATCCCCTCCACAACCACAGCTCTGAAGCAGAGAGCTAAACCTAGACCACTAGATGTAGGACGTACAGACAAAGACTTGTATTTGTGTCTAGTAGATTCCTNACCTGATGTAAGTTAGACAAATTAATATTCGTAATATTCATTAATATTCGTAATTATCTAAAATATCTACGATTTAGTGCATTGATTAGTATGGCAATTTTACAGTATTTTTCTCCGTAGAATTAATAATATATTTCATACATAAACTCGAACTGGTAAAATACTTAACTGGTAAAATTTCAATAATGTACTCAAAATTGATCAAAACTTGTGAACATTATACATGTTCAAATTTTTAATTACTTTAATGTAATAATTGTAATATACTTAAATTTCGATATGATGCTGGTGTGATTTTCTTTTTTTATACATAAATAATGTGACAAATATATATGATACAGNTGATGAAATTCGAAATGAAATTNNTTTTCCACAGAGAGCATAATTCTCGTTTCACTTATCGCAATATTACTTTAGAATTATACAAGAAAAGTTTATGTTGAAACGTATGTTTATACAGCATCATCATCATATATTAACGCACTTATGAAAAATACCAGTAAAATGTATGTTGCACGTTGTGAATGTTTTGAGTTATATGATATTCTATTTTCATGATTATAATTCACATGACTTTCACGACGAGTAAAGAAAGAAACACTCTTTTGTAATAAGTATTAGAGTTAATTTGAATATGTATATAAAGTGCTATTAATTAAATCAAATTTATCGTTTATTATTCAAATCATTTCTTTTACACATATAATTTAATTTTTTAAACTTAACTTTTAATTTTTAAACTTTTCATTTAAAATCATTTAATATCTTTCTTTTAATTATTACTTGTTTTTTTTTATTTTGGCGTTTTTCTTAATTTATACAATGTATATTTCTATCGATAACAGAAACAGTTCATGATGGATTTTATGCCCTCCAGGAATTTATTCGTTGGAATCTTTATTATTATTCTTATACAGATTATTTTCCCAGGTATAATATATAAAGAAAAATAAATATTCCTTTTCGTTAATTAAATATGAAAAATTATTCATAACTAAATTTTCTGATTTTATTATCCATAATAAAATTTATTTCTAATAAAATAAAAATTTGATTGAATATCAATATCTAACAATGATAAAATTATTACGTTAAATATGATTAATTGTAAAATTATTATTATTTTTGAAAGCGAAATTTTTAAACACACAAAATTATTAATGAAGNAAATTNAAAAAAAATGANTAATCAAGTTTTTCTTCTATTTTTTTAGATTTCATCTNAANTATAATAAGCAATAATAGAAATAAAAGANCAAACGACGANGAGAACTTTTTTNTTAAACTCCTGCTTNTCTATTGTTTGACATTTTTAATTGCATACATATGTGAGATACTCCTCCGGTAAATTAATATTTTCCTACTTACAAATTTATAATTAAAATATTTAACTTATTTTAAACAAGAATTTCTCCTCAAAACAACGATTTGAATATAGTAAGTAAAAAATGCTTAATAACTATCCTAAATCAAGCGGTTTTAGAATTATTGAAGTTACTGAGGACTTATTGGAGAGATATTGAAGTTGCTTTAGTAAATAAACATAAATTGTGAGATAAACATTATTATTTAATTTAATAATTTCTGTTTGCCATTATTTGTCATAATCATAATAGAAAGTGTGTCAATAGTGGTTCGGTTGGTATCGCGAGCAGGTCGCGATAGATTTGATAGAATCTTTGCCAAGGTCGAGCAGAGGAAATATGTGGCTGCTCAATATGCAGGATCGTTTCACCAAATGGGTGGAGATGCGAGCCCTGCGCAGAGCCACTATTCAGAACATCTTGAAGAGTATCACCGAGACAATCATCTTGCGCCACGGATGTCCGACGGAAATCTTATCTGATAACGGAACTCAATTAAAAAGCCCAAAACTCACGGAAGAGCTACAGGCCCTAGGAATTCGCCACCGCTTCACATCGATATATACGCCGCAATGCAACCCAGTCGAGAGGGCCAACTGAACAATTAAGATGATGATCGCCCAGTATGTCCAGCTCAGACACAAAACGTGGGACGAACATCTCGGAGAAATCCAGTTCGCATTCAATACTGCGACGAATGAGGCGAGCGGATATACGCTAGCGTTTTTGATATACGGACGAATCGCGACGACCGAAAGAACCGCTACGCGATCGAGGGGATGCACACCCCACCGAATTGCAATGCCGACTATCAGAAATATACGAACTCGTGCGTATCAATTTCGCCCGCGCATTCCAACGACAAGAGAAACATTATAATTTGCGACACCGAGACTGGCGACCAAGGGTCGGAGACCTTGTGTGGAAACGGAACCATATACTATCCAACAAAGAAAACACGGTCAATGCCAAGCTAGCGCCAAAATATATTGGGCCACTAGAAATACGCCATCATTTCGCCAGTAATATTTGATTTAAAAAGCCGGCAGGGAAAATGGTTTCGGAACATACATATCTCCGATCTTAAAAGTAATCCCGACTCCGAAGATCCCAAAGTTCCAAGGGACAAAGAGAGCGACGACAAGGGGGAGAACGACTCATAATCGATATCAGCTCAGAGGATGATGGAGCGCAGCAGCCGGAGAGAGCCGGACCAAAGTCGAGGAGTTGCAAACCGTTTGCCCCCTGCAGGAGTTAGAAGCACGGCTAGGTCGCTACGCGACATGAATTCCCGGCCGCCAGCACCCAGTTCGAATGTGCCTAGTTCAGGTACTGTAAAAAGGGGAGGGGGGTGATGTAACGATACCCATCTAGCACGTTACTAGCCGACCGAATATCTGTCAGGCAGGGTCAAAGAGGCGCGAGGGGCCTCAACCCTTCAGCATTCCGTTCGACTAGGTCTCCCGGCAATCGAGACTTGGCCGCCGAACTCAGTCGAGCGCCGACGGAGGCAACCGAAGGCATCGCCGCGGCGATTGCCCCACGCGCGCCTCCGTCGATGACGTCTGCGCCCCACTCGTCGTCCACCTCCTACCACCCGAAAATAGAATATATAAGGCCTAGCTTCAGAGCCACTCCACCAGTTCCGAGTCGGAACTTCCGACCAAGAACCGGTCACAGGTCGTAGCCTGGGTCCGCTCTTGATACCCGGATCGATAACCTAGGGTCCTCAAACTCCTATGTAAAAAAGTTGTACAGTGTTTGCAGCGCCATCTAAAAGTTTGACTCCTTCAAATATGAATTAAATAGCAAGCTGGCGGTTTTAGTCGATAAAAATGCGTAGCTCGGCGTAGCTTATGGTTCTGAACTCAACTATGGTTGCGATCCAACTCTGCAAATGGTTCGAAACATTCCTCTTCTCCTTTCTTTCAATGAATAAAGCAGTTGATTGCGTCAGCAATCCTCAAAAATTTTCTTGTGACGAAACACGTCCGAATACGTTCGTCGCCCCTTCCGGACTCTCCTTCTACTCTATCGACTAAAACCGCCATGTTGCTATTTAATTCATATTTCAAGGGGTCAAATTTTTAGATGGCGCTGCAAACACTGTACAACTTTTTACATGGGAGTTTGAGGACCCTGCGATAACCGGCAAAGCTCGTAGTCGTGCTCTGTCCGCCAGACGATTTCGGCATCGATCGAACTTGAATTCCTGAATCGATACTCGGCACAGCTCGTAGTCGTGCTCTGCTCGCCGAATCTTTTCGGCATCGATCAAACCTGAATCCCGGATCGATAACCGGCAAAGCTCGTAGTCGTGCTCTGCTCGTCGGATATTTCGGGATCGATCTCCGTTCCTGCCGAGGCGTATATGGTAGACTCGCAAGAGCTGCCCCCGGCGGATCTTTGTCCGCTATGCCAAGGCAATTCCATATCAGGCAGCTGTTCGGTAGACTCGTAAGAGCTACCACTAGTGGTCGTTCCCCGCCACACCGCCTGATACCAGCTCTCCAGGATCTACTCTGGTCCATAAGGTATCAACCGGGGCGTGAGCATACGTACGCCTCCACCGGAATATCCGGTGCTACCGAACCAAATAAATTATTAAGACCCGCCGCGGAAACTAAAAGCGTCAAGCAACGAAGAACATCGTATTCTTCAATCGAGTAATAGCCGCCGTGCGCCTCGATAAAAACTTGTTATTTCGACGCGACACGTGCCGCCCACCGTTGCGTCAAAACACACGCCGTCTACCGCGTGCGAACAGCAAGGCCGAACAAGTATCGCGACAAACACTTCGTCGAAGTCCATTACGCGGAATACTTATACTATTTCCGTCAGCGCGCCGGAACTTATATGTCGTACCGCGCAGCGAATAATCCGTTACATATCCACTCATTATATTTTGTTTTAGCTTTTATTACATTAATTATTTTGGTTAAAATAAACTCTCATTTGACTATTCAATTAATTTCTCATTTCAAGACCTTGGTCACTCTCGACATCCCGGACCATACGTCCTCGCGAACCCGGCATCCGACGAGCTAGTCTGTCGCGAAGGACCGATCGTTTCAATTTATTCTTCGCGAATATAATAAATTGATTCTTTAATTGATTAATTAATTAGAGAAGCATATTTCTCATAAGTTTCATTCAGATGTAAAGTCGACATTTTGAGGTTTTGTAATTTAAATCATCTTTGTTTTTTTTACTCAGATCACTGATTTTATGTAAAACATTACTCAGATCTTAGCTATATAAAATTAGCATGCTATTTGAAACAAATTTAACTTTTTTTTACAGAAAATGTTAATATTTTGTTTGTAGTTGTTTATAGAAACAATAATTTCGTTTGTAGTTCGAGTAATAAAAAGTTATAAAAAATTTTTTAATGTCTAGCATCCAACTTTAACACTGAAAGACAATAATAATACAAATGATTCTAAACTAAATCCCGCAATCAGTTTCAAGATATTTTGGAAATTGACAAAGTTATTTTGCAATTGTTTAAATACTAGTATCTTGTGAATGGTTCAATTACAAACGAAAGAAAAATCACTAAAAGCAATTTCAAATGATTCTGAAAGATGTACCATTTAAGATGTACCATTTTTTTATCTCAAAGTCGGGAGCTGGCCATTTTTTAATTTTTTATAACTTTTTATTAATTTAACTACATTAATTTAACTACTTATATTAATTTAACTACTTTATTAATTTAACTACGAAAAATTATTGTTACTACAAATAACTTAAAATAAAATACTAGCATTTTCTGCAAAAGAAGTTAAATTTGTTTCAAGTGGGGTGCTAATTTCACATAGTTAAAATCTTTATTACATTTACATTGTAGTTGAGCACATTTATCACACAGTAATTGTTAAATTCCTATCCAGTTGCATTGATGAAATGTTTTCACAAAATGAAATATTTTGTGATTTTAGGACACTGACAATAATGGCGTAACCCATACAGATTGTGATAACTATTCAAGTTCCGAAGAGTCTGTTGAATTACGAAAAAAATGTCGCAATATGCAAAAATCTTACAACGAGATGAATTACGAAGTTGAACGACAGAAAGAGATCATTAGAACACTGACTACTAAGTATGAACAATTAAAAACATCTAAATCATATCCTCTAACTGAGAAACAGAGAGACTTGCTCTGCTCGCGAACGAGAAATCATGTCAGCAGAAGGTAAGTATTTTATCATAATAATGTGCAATTAATGTATAACTACTGCAAATAATGTATAACTAATTTTACAATTTTTAAAGTTTCTTGAAATAAAATTAAAAATCTAATATATTATAATTGAAAATGATTGTTATTAATTAAAATCACATTTAATAAAGAAATTGAAGGACTTTATAACAATAAAAAACCATTACACAAGGAATAAGAAGTTCTGCTAAATATCTTATGCCACAGAAATAAACTTTAGTTTGTAAATGTATAATAAAGAAGTTCCAGTATTCACAATCGGGTCTTATATTTAAAATCACTTTAAGTTTATCTTCAGATGCTATACGGATCATTTCATTGATTATGATGTATCTGGAGATAAACTTAAGACCTTAAATATCAGTCACAACTATGAAAACCGATCAAGAGGCACGGTAGTGTCTCGCGTCAAGTATAGCGAGACCTACCAGGCCTCATTGACGCGCAATGCCGTTTAAAGAGGATATCGTATTATCATATCATAATAACGACTGCTCCGATTGAATTTTAAATAGTCTCAATGTATAGCTCGGGGTCAATTTGTATAAGAAAAGTGTTTTTGTTTTTCTTGTACGTACTCTACGAGCAGAGATATTACAACTTAAAGTCTAAATGTGGAAAAAATTGAGATAAAATTTCTCCGTCGTCATCGTCAAATGGTGGTAAGGAAAGCGCGCGGGAGAGACGAAGAAATGTAACCCAGTTAAGTTGTCTGTGTTTGCATCGCATTGCTATTTTGACAGTTTTGACAGTTCGTTCATTGAAAAAGATTAATAGTAGATTATATTAAAAAAAATTAAAGTATCTCCACTTCCATCACTCTTAATTGTTAGAAGAATCGGATTTATATGCAGTTATTAGATCTTTAAAGTCAACAGAAAACTGTCGAAGTAAGATATTCAAAATCTGTTCTTAATTTAGCTATCCAAGTACTAAAGTTGTTATGNAAGCGCGCGGGAGAGACGAAGAAATGTAACCCAGTTAAGTTGTCTGNGTTTGCATCGCATTGCTATTTTGACAGTTTTGACAGTTCGTTCATTGAAAAAGATTAATAGTAGATTATATTAAAAAAAATTAAAGTATCTCCACTTCCATCACTCTTAATTGTTAGAAGAATCGGATTTATATACAGTTATTAGATCTTTAAAGTCAACAGAAAACTGTCGAAGTAAGATATTCAAAATCTGTTCTTAATTTAGCTATCCAAGTACTAAAGTTGTTATGCATCTTGTACATATCTTATTTGACACTACAAAATGTGTGATATCACAACAAAATTACCTTTTAAAAAAAAAGGTAAAAAAAGCGTCAAGTATATGCCCNCAAAAAATGCTCTAAAAAAAGTAATGATATATTATCAAATTGCACCAACTATAAAAACGTGTATTTACATCAACCAGAAGAGCTTTCATTATTACTCTTTAATTGACATGGAGGAGGAATGGCATATGTTCTCCATGATCCAAAAGTGTGGCCAAGATCTGTGCGAGAGAGAAAGGTATAGAATCCTATTTCTCCTCTATGCGCATGCGTTTTATACTAACGCGCATCTAAACTGCGCATCTACATAACCTAAGATTTTACTCATGAAGCCAAGTGCGCGACTAATCTAATCGAAAAAAAACATATTAGGCATAAGTTTACCAAATTAATTCATTTTGTACATGAATAAAAATTTTAATAAATTCCACTTTTCATCTCGCTTATAACCTTAAAATTTGCTCGAAGTTTATAACCTGTATTGTCTAAGTCACGTTTCNTNTGTCAATTTCAACGCATGCGCATAGAAGATAAATAGGACTCTATACCTTTCTCTCTCGCACAGATCTTGGCCACACTTTGCAGGCAGCATTCCTCCTCCATGTCTATATGCTCTAAGGTGGGGCCCGATTGACCATGTTGCTAATTGGTCAAATTAAAATAAAATCTTTCAATTGGTCGGTATAGCAGAAAATACCTAGGCACTGGTCGCTGTGAGTGGCTGTGGTCAATTGCAACGTGGTCAAACGGGACGCTCCCTTTGGTGGAAGCTCGACTGCAAGTTCTCGAGACCAACTGATCCAAATTTGAAACGTAGCATAACGAGCTTGTCACTGCTCACTGGGATGCCTTATTCGACAACGATTATCGAAAAGCTGACCTGCAAGGCACCGTCGAAGAAGCTTACTTAACACAAAAGGGGCTGTTTCTCGATACCTTGCATATTCTAAAGATGAAGCAGGATGGTGAGAGCTCAGCTGCAAGATCAGATGCGGCGCAGCCGCCTAACTCTTCGAACGCCGAAACTCCAGATTCCGCCATTCTCTGGGTGCTATGAGGATTGGTCCCCATTCCGAGATCTTTTCTACTCCATTAATGAGAAGGATACGTCCCTCGCTCAGATTAGAAAGCTTCATTTCCTGAAAACGAGCCTAAAGGGGGAAGCGGAACTGCTGGTAATTTGCTGACGGATGAAAACTTTGACCGTGCGTGGAAGATTCTGACGGTGTACTTTGAAAATAAACGTCTACTGATATGCTCTTATATTGCGCAGTTCGCTGCACTACAGAAGCTCAAGGGTGAATTGGTGGCCGATCTATACCATTGTATGATTAGTGTAGCCGGGTCTCTCGAGAGCATAGGGCGACCGATAACGCAAGAAGAGGATCTATTCGTTTATTTTATGACTGAATTACTGGACGGGCGATCGCGACGCAAATGAGAGAACTCCCTTAGTGAAATTACCGAACCGCCGACGTATGCTGTTCTGCAGCAATTCCTAGAACGACGATTGCATACGTTAGAGTCATTAAATCCCGCAAAAACTGATGCTGCCGCGAGCTCGAAGACAAGCGCAAATTCTACGTGTTCGTCATGAACTTTACACGCGCGGAAGCAGGAGGGCAAGTCCGAGTTGTTCCATATGCAGCAAGGAACATTATATTCTTTTCTGTGAGAATTATAAGAGCAAGACATCCGAAGAGCGAAAAAAGCATATAGAGGCTAACAATCTTTGTTTGAATTGTCTCGGTAAGCATAAGGAAAGCGAGTGTATGTCTAAAAAGACATGTTCAATCTTGTAACGCTCGCAATCACATTTCGTTGCATGACGCGTTTCGTTCGAGTGAACCCACAAAGACCTCGCACTTCGCGTCCCGATCCCCAAAGCCGTTAGCCCTCGTTCTCCTGACTACCGCGCTCGATCTCGTTAAGGACTGATGTGGGCAAATGCATTCGACGCGCGCCCTGATTGACCAAGGCTCCGAGTTATCGCTCGTGTCGGAGTCGCAGAAATTGCGACTACCTCGGGTCCCAACTATCGTCGCGATATATGGAGTCGGCGGAAAAATGACGGGTGTTGCTCGCGGACAAGCAGAAATATCCATCCAGGCTCGGAATGGAGGATCCGAGATCCTAATATCAGCGTTAATATTGCCCAAGCATACGGTCGTGACAAAATAACAAGCGCGGTTTATAATCAGAGCGCGTCTTAGAACAAAATATAACAGGAACGCGGTTTATAATCGGAGCGCGACTTGTACAAAGTATAACAAGAGCGCGGTTTATAATCGGAGCACGGTTACAGGTACAAAATGTACGGAGCGCGACTTGTAATACAAACTATATTGGTCTCTGAACGCGGCGCGGGGTGTGTATCGCGGACGCGAGTCGTGTCGGTGACACGCGGTAGTCGATCGGCGATAGTGCCTCGACGGTACTCGGCAGGGGAGCAGGACAAGACTAATGCCACTTCCTCGGGAGCTCCCGAGGAAGAGGCTAACGGCACTCCTGTGACACCAGGATACGCACGGTATCTGTGCACAGTGCGGACAGACCGGTAACACCCGGTTCATGACGGACAGGGTAACGAGTCTCCGGTGACACCCGGAGGAGGAAAGCCTACACATTGGTCGTACCCGGTTGCAAACGGTCGTACCCGTATGCTACATAACGATGTGATCAGGAGCTGACCGTTGCGAATGTGTCGAGTCTCCGTGGCGGCCCACAGTGGGGCCAAACAAAATTTCGTGTTTCAAAAAAAGCTACAGTCTCTAAATCTAAACCAATTTCAATGCATTTTTTTTTAAATGAAAGCTAATGAAATTTAGAACAACTTTGTCTAGTCAGATTTTTGTTTCCCTCGTTTATTAAATTACGTGTAAAGAAGTCAAATTCACAAAGTTTTACAATTGAACGTAAAAAATTTATTTCAAAATTTACTTGAAGAATGATTTATAAAATAGTTTACATAAAAATTAATAACAGTGATAATATTTCAACATCTTATTTAATTCATTACAACTAAATATTATTTTAATTAATCTCATTGTTGAATTAAGATAAATTTACATTTTATGAAGATGTATCAGTCTCTTTGATTTTTTCCAAACCTAATCAGGATTTGAATGTTTAATTTCAATATCAGTGCTGATGTTAAGTTAGATGAAAAATGAAATAAGTTATTTTATGTTCAATTGTAAAACAACTTTGTGAATTTAACTTCTTTACACGTAATTTAATAAACGAGGAAAACAAAAAACAAAAATCTGACTACACAAAGTTGTTCTAAATTTCATTAGCTTTCATTAAAAAAAAATGCATTGAAATCGATTTAGATTTAGAGACCGTTTGAAACTTTTTTGAAACACGAAATGTCATTTGGCCCCACTGTGCTCCTTCTTCCTCCCTTAACATCTATCCATGGATAGATGTTAAGGGATGACTAGTGGATATCCTATTCTTCATCTCCACCCCGCGAAGGAGAGGAGACCGATCCCGAGCTTGAGGATCCATTTTTTCAACCTGACGAACCAGGAGAGTCCAACCAACAGGACGCGGACCGCGAGGATACGAATAGCGACGCCGAGCCCGCACAAATAATCTTGCGCTTATTTTACGCAAATCTTTCCCCACACACATACACACTCAACACACAACACAAGTAATAATTAATTCAACAATTATTAAAATGTTAGACGATAAAATATTTTATATCTTATATAAATATATATGTACCCTCTTAACAAATTATGTATATTTTCTTTTATTATAACATGTTACGTCCAGACCTCGTGGTTTATAGAATATGAGAAGCTAAGGAGAGGCTTCTTAGGGGAAGAGAGGGAAAGAGAGGTTTCGGAAGAACGTAACTTACTATTTGTTTGAGTCTCGACTCCGTATGAATAGTGGAATAATTTCTTATTTTATTTCTATATAAGTACAACGAGCAATGAGGTCTTTGCAATTTTAATATATGAATACATTGATATAAATGCATGTGTGAGTATAGATGTTCGTGTGTAAAAAAAAGGGAATTTATAATATTTCTTGTATAGATATAATAGAGGGAGGAAATAAATTGTAAAAGTGGGAGAGAGGAACTATACGGGGATGTGTGTCGAGGGAGAGGAAAACGGGGATTTTATCGGTAGGATGTGCCCGTGACACCAACTCGCGAACATTCGAATTCGTATCTATCGGGAGTTAGCGAGAAAGGATGGGGAGGTAGAGTGCCAGAACATTCGGGAAAATCCAGAAGGGAGTTAATGAATTCTTTTGGAGTTAGTCGGCGTGGTCTGGGAGGGGGAAGAGGGACTTCTTCTAGAAATTCCACACTACTAGTGGAATTCGCCGGAGAAGGGGGTCTGGAGGAGTTGAGAGAGGAATGGGAAGAAGGGGAGGAAGGAGGAGATACAGGTTCTGGTGACTCTGACAGAACCAGAGTTACTATGGAAGAGGGGGAGTGGGGCGGTGACGGAATGCACGTGTAGGGGTGTGCGAGATCGCGGCGAAATCGATCCTTCCTGAAGGGACTCTAGGCGGTCTTCATTGTTCGCAACCTTTTCTACGAGCTCTGATAAGAGCTCGGAGACGACCCGGTGGATTCGGCTGGTTCGCTGATTTTGGCGGTGTCGCCTGTGTTGGGCGGCTTTGCGTGTAATGCGCGGCGAAGATGCGGAGACGGAGCGGTCAGACACTACGACCGATAGCAAAATTAATTTTTGACAAACTGTAATGATCGGGGATCCTATAGTCGGGTCGGAGAGATCCGCGTTCGAATCACAAGTCCTCGATGCTTCTGGTTAGCCAGAAAATCAAGTTTTCACGGCCGGATGTGGCAGTGGAGAAGGAACGGCGATTTACTGCCTAAGTTCGACGCGCGAACCCTCGATGCTTCTGGTTGCCCAGAAAATCAAGTTTTCACGG
>JAJVSH010000331.1:23791-36724 GCA_021460005.1 Tetramorium alpestre | reverse complement strand
AGTGGAGAAGGAACGGCGATTCCCGATAACCGATATAATAAATGGTTTTAGACCGACGCGGAAATAATAGAAAAAAGGAAACAAATAGAATATGTGGAGACTTACTACTGGGAAGTTCTCTGCCAAGTTCTCAGGTGGTTGATGTTGGAGCGTCCGATGTGGGATCTCACAACTGGCATTTAGCGAACGGATCTCGCGACTGGCACTTAACGGAACGCGAATCTGTGAGTAAGTCTGTAGCGAATAACACACTGTGCATCCAGGGAGTCGAAAGAGAGCGAAAAGGCTGAGATCGTGGTTTTTATAGANGAAAATTTTGGGAGTGGGTGTGATAGGAATCCGGTTTCGAGGACATAGATTGGTTGGTTTCCCTGTCGGATGATTCAATTTAATTTTCCGTCGACCAATGTCTATTTCTATTGACATAGGTCGAGACAGAAGAGTTTTTCCGGGCTTAGGTAATAACGGCAATAAAATTCGGCGCCCGAACGTTCCGATATTTGCTTTTAAGAATATTTGGATATTACGATATCGTGTAGATCCCAGCGCTCGTGATGCATATCGGCGTCGCGACGACGCCTCTTAATCAGACTTGAGAAACCTCGCGCCTGTCGACAGCGTATCGATCATCTTGTCTATTTACTTTTGAGACAAATAATGCGTCAGCTCGAATAGTCTGATGCAACCGTCGATATGCGCTAGTTTTTCTCCCTTAAATGATAACGTTCTTTCGAATGGAAGAAATCGTGGAGTCCAACGGACGTAACACAAGTAAACGAATAAATAATGTAATCAGTTTTAACCAAAATCAACTCATTTATTTAATAAACCCTCTCGACTTCACCCTTCCACCTCCCGCTAAGATTCGCACTTGGTCCTATCTCTGAATAAAAGGGATTAAATTCCCTGAACTCAAAAACAGAACGAGCACATCCCTCCGACTTTGGCGTCATAGCGTCTGTCCCAGACGTTGACCCAAATTCGGAGATTGGTTGACCCAAACACATGTGCTCAACTTGCTCGCGCTAACGGGTGAGACAACTCAAGGCATTTGTTATGTTCTTCCATCCCCTTCCCTTAACCTTCAGGAGGCCCTCTTCTTCGGTTCCCGTTATTTCTTTAAATTTCCTAGGCTCTGGACGTAACATATATTAAAATGGTCGACAATAATGAACGTTAATAATTCTTTAAAATCCGTTTTGCACAGAAATCCTTTGGAAACCTCTTTCACTAATAAAAATGATAATCGTATTATTTTTCTTAATGATTTCTTATCATGATTAACTATAGTTGGAAAGCTTTGAACTTAAACCATGATATTCTAATTAAAGACACTTTTGTTGCTCATTATCAGAACGTAGGTGTAATGATAAATTTTATTAAATATACATTAAATGAATTAAAAGTTGATTACGTATTACATGGAAAATTGCAAACTGATAAATTAGAAAATAGATTTAGTCGTTATCGACAGTCTATCTGGTGGTCTATCTGGACGCTATCTGGTGGTAATTATCATATATCATTCATTCAAATTATCGAGTCTGAAAAAAAATTAAGAATCAAAACTGTCAAAACTTCATTCAGCTAAATACGGACAAGTTGCTTTTTCATTTGATGCTTTGATGGATACTGCAGATGATGTGAGTAATAATTTTATAACAAATGATTTTACTTTCTCAGAAATTATTAACCAAAGTTTTATTAATATAATTAATTGTAATAATCCTGTTTTGATATATGTATATTTGTGATTATGCTGAATTTAAGATTAAATACCGATTATCCTGCGATCTACGTCGTGAATTTGTTGAGTCAAAGAATTATGATACATGTAATTCATATTTCTCAGATTTAAACAAAGATAATCTAACAATTCTGTCAGATACTATATTAGTAGTTGGTCAACATGTATACTTGTAATACTTGTAATTCATATTTCTCAGATTTAAACAAAGATAATCTAACAATTCCGTCAGATACTATATTAGTAGTTGATCAACATGTATATGGCATTATGCAATGTTTAATTTCAAATGAGTATGAGAATGCTTTTTTAAAGATTATGTTTCAACAGCAGTTACTGATAACAATAACTATAAAAAGTTTAAATTCCAATACTTTAATTGCTAATATATTAGATGATATATGTATCTGTAGCCAGTTACACGCAAAAATTATATAAGACGCTATAAAATGTATGCAAATATTATTAAATATTATTAATATTATTAAACAATTACAGTAAGTTAAAAACTAACGAATGTTAAAAGAAAGTAAATAAAAAAAAAAGAAAACTTCAAACATTAATATAATTAATATAATAAATCCTTATTCGATACTACGAGTCGTAGATTATATCCCGCGAGTGGTGAGCCGATAGCCTAAGACCAGCACAGAGCCGCTTACCACAGGGCGCCAAATAAGTTTGAGAAAGCGGAAGGAAGGTCAAGCCGGAGGACGCTCCAAACGGATCTTCTTCCAGGAGTGAGCCGCCGTCAGACGGACAGCGTGGCCCGCGGCGGGGACTCGGCCTGATCACCCGAGGAGACGCAGCCGTCGGGTGCACGCCTGACGGTCGGCCTCGCAAGGAATCAGAGGATTCGGCTGCCGCCGAATTACGCCCTTATCGACCGCGTCGGCGGATCCCTCCGATGAGATCGATAGTGGGACCGCGACGCTGGGCGGCGCGCAAAACGAGGGAGGGCCCGACGCAGCGCCGATAGAACCCCGGGGACTCACTTTCATACGAGAGCTCGATCGCAGCGGACAATCCCGCCAGGAGTTATCGCATCGCCCTGCCAGCACAGCTAGAGAGAGAGATAGAGCGATGACGTTGAGGAGACTTAAAGCGGAAGACGTATTGTAAGGCCACCACTCCGGCATTTAGTTAACCGTGTAAAAACGAGACCAGGCACGGCGGCCTCCTGCTGATTCCACCACGTGGAAGAGAGTCTTACCGCATTAGAGTCACGATCGCGGGGATGAGAGCGATCATTGTTTGCGAGCCTGCCTGGGCTCGTCACCGTAGTTTTTCCGGTATCTTTAATTTCGATATTTCACGGGGTCTCTCGCAGAAAATAATCTCGCGTAGTCTCGTTACTTTCGTCGGTTATGCGGCCGCGTTGCTGGTTACTGCGCGTAAAATCCCTCGAAAATATTCGGCGTCACGAGATGGCTCGCATTAATTCCATTAACTATTGCGTTCTGTCGCGAGTAACATTCTTGCCTTGCCGTAAACCCAAGCATGTCGCGGAGATTACCGTAGTAAGCGATTGTGAGCTTGGCTGAATAATTATTGTAGAATCAGTAACTACGATAGAGTCAGAAGTTCCGATACCGGCCGCCACGTGCGGCATTTACGAGATATCTGTTATAATGGAGTTGGGGTCTTTTTGTTCGTTGCGACCGCGCGTTCGTAATTTGTTATGCTGGCGCGTGTAATAAATAACGTCAAATACATTTTTTTAATGTTAATTTCGTGGACTTGTCTTCTTTTTCTTTTCTTGTGTTTCCTCCTGTAATGCGCTCTCCCGCTCTGCCCGAACCCGCTCAAGCTGTAGATCTGAGCCTTAGCCGGTGATGAGAATAATTGCGTTGGGATATTGAAAATTCAGAATAATTGGTGTGGTGGACGACTTCCGCGGGTCAGGCGGGCCCGAGGAAAAGCGTCGCAGCAAAATTTTGGCGCCCAACGTGGGGCCATCCGCTTTTGAAAATTTCGGAAAAAATAATTAACGTGAATCCGCGGGAGAGTCAGCATTACAGAAAATTATATTATTTTGTGTGTGCATGTTAGATTTAAGATTTCTTTTTTTTATTTTGTATGCAAATTTCTTTTATGTTATATCCATTTTCTGTGTTTCTCTTGAATATTATTTCACTGCTTGTTATTTTGTGTAACTCCCCGCGTATTGCCCCGCACTAAGTGCCGCGAGTGTGCCCTGGAATTCGATGCCGCGTCGCGACCGGGAGTGTTGTTTTTCTTTCTCGCGCGCTCAAAGACGCCGTAGAGTAAACAATGCCGAAGTGCGGGTTATCGGCAGTATTTGTGCTCCGCGAATATTGCGAATAATGCGGGTGGGTGAATTATTATCGAATTAACGATTTTCGCGTACAGTATTTTTGTGCCAGGGCCGTACCACATTGAAGTGGGGCCTCGTTAAAGAAAATTTTTGAAATTTTTGCGCGTTCCGCGTGGGAAGCTTAGGTTTATCTCTCGCGTTGGAATTTGGAATTTGGGGCTGTGCGTAATTGTTCGCCAACTCTGTTTTCGTTTTCGCTCTCATTCGAGTTACATTCACGTGGAATTTGGTGTCTCGTCAAGCAAGCGCCATTATTTTGAAGCATGATCAGACGTGTTACGACAATAGGCGGACAAGGTCAATCCTTGTCAAAAATTTCGTGAAGTTAGCGATGGCACGGGGTGTTGCCGTGACTGCACGTATCAGGTGGGCAATAAAGTACCCTAAACACCGCGTGTGAGTTGCGTGCAACCTTCGGACTTCTCGGGAAGGATCCCGTGGAAATAAAAAAAATTTTTTTTTCTTTTTTTTCGACTGGTGCTCCTTCCGGTTACGTGTTGAGTGGCGGTGGTCATCGCGTTTCTCCGCGCTAAGTGAATCATCGTAAGAATCCAAATTAAAATGCAGGAAGAAGATTCCTCGCTAGAGTGGGTCCTGATTCAGAATCTAGAGCAGGCGCGACAGCATTTAGAAGACCGCGACTTAAGCACGCTAGGAATACTTCCGGTACTGCGCACGCGATTAATTAAATACGAGTTGAATGTACTGGAGGGCGCACCGCACGCCGCGGCGAACGATTGTGACACGGTAGAGTCCGACCCCATGGAGGGGACCGCAGGAGGGAGCCGATGCCCAAGGAGCAGCTCGACTCCCCGAGGGGGGTGGAAGGCGATACCGCGACGTCTCCGCGCTCCCCAGACGCCGCCAATGATATGGGAAGGGGATCGTGACGAGGATCTCGCCGGAATGACGAAGGAGTTGGCGCGACTCGGTCGCGATCACCTCGGAACGGCCCTGCGAAGCCGCCGCGCGTACGTCTCGACGTCGAAAGCGTGCAAGCTCCTGATCAAGTGGGACCTCCACTTCTCGGGCAAGCCTGGCAGCGACTCGAAAGCCTTCCTGGTACGAATTAAGGAGGCTCATAAAACTATCGCGATGCGGACTTATTTGAATGTTTGCCGTTAATATTAAAGGATGTCGCGCTTCATTGGGCTCGATTAGAAATGGAAAATTAGCGTAATTGGGACGATTTCGAGGTCGCGTTTCGGAAGCAATTCGGAGATCCACACTACTAATACGCAGTACGAGATCAGGCCTTAAAAAGACTGCAAGAGGAAGACGAACCGTTATACACAAATTATTTAGCGTGCTTACGTATGTTGTTGCGCCGATTGAACCCCCCGTGGACGTTATCGGAACAACTAAACTTAGCGCACCGGAACCTATTGCCGCGAATATGACGCTTAGTAAGGCATGCCGAGTTCACCGACTTCGAGGTGTTAGTGGATCTCGCAAAAGAGGCAGAGCTAAGTTACATTGACGACGAAGCTAAGTTACATTGACGAAGAAGCCCACAAACAGATGAACGCACCGACACGCGTACCATGTCCGGACTTAGCGTACCACTTCCCGAAGAATAAGGCGAAATCGCCCGCGACCGTCGCGGCGGTGGGGGCGACCGGAACCCCGAAAAGGGGGAAGAAAGCAAAATTAGTTGACGCGGCGGGGGCCGTGAACAACGTGACAGCTTCCGCAATACCGACAGCGGCGGCGGGGACGATGGCGACGGTTGTTTCAGCGTCTTAATAATCTGAAATGCTGGAATTGCGATCAGATCGGGCATCGC
Source organism: Tetramorium alpestre (assembly GCA_021460005.1). Lineage (NCBI taxonomy): Eukaryota > Metazoa > Arthropoda > Insecta > Hymenoptera > Formicidae > Tetramorium > Tetramorium alpestre. Next base: position 30,853 of record JAJVSH010000331.1, on the reverse strand, counting down.
GCACGGCAGTGCACCGCGCCTCGGCGTATGCATTGCTACCGATGCGGTAAGGCCGAAGTAACCGTCAAAACTTGTCCGTTGTGCTCGGGAAACGCGAGCAGGAGCCCGTAGAGAGGGTCCCTACGGCTCCAACCGGGAAGGAGGCCCCGTCCGTAGAAGATTGCGCGAAATCATACGGAGCAGTCGAACACAGTAAATGGCCATCGCTTGGTTACTTCACGATCTTCGTGGGCGACCTCTAAAAGCCGTGGTAGATTCCGGATCGAATCGAACTCTTTTTGGGAGGGAAGGAATTAAAATAATTAAAGAACTGGGATTACCGACAAGACGCAATGACGTAGCGCGTATTAAAATGGCCAACGGACAAACCGTGCAAGTAGCGGAAGAAATTGAGTTGACGATAACGTTAGAACATAGAAAGCGAAACATGACCGTGGGACTGTTATCGACTTTGGCGATATCGTGCCTAGTGGGATGGGTTTTCTTACTCGAATTCCGAATCGGATTAGATTTCGTGGACGCTACGTGGCACTTCAAGGAAACGCCACATACGCCATATAACTTTCTTAGAGAGTCGGAACCTCGCGTTTGTAGCGGACTGTCGGAGTTGACGGGAGGGCAGCAGAAACAATTGGAAAATTTTTTACAGACGATATCGGCACCGCCCGAAAATCCCGGTACGACAGATTTAACGGAACACTGACGTAGGTTCGAATAGGCCGATTAGACAACAATGTTATCTTGTGTCACCGAAAGTCCAGATAGCCATACGGGAGGAAGTGGATAAAATGTTAGATAAAAGTAGAGATTATAGAACCATCACATAGTGAATGGTCAAACCCTGTAGTGGTGAAAAAACCAAATGGCAAGTACCGCTTTTGTTTAGACTTTAGAAAAGTCAATAGCATCTCAAAGAAAGATGCGTATCCACTTCCGAACATGAATGGCATACTGGATAAATTACATTCGGCACGATATATCTTCACTATAGATTTGAGCCAGGCATACTTCCAGATACCGCTCGCGAAAGAGATCCGCGAAATTACCGCGTTCAGTGTGCCCGGGAAGAGACTCTATCACTTCACGCGTATGGTTTAACAGGGGCACCGGTGACCTTTCAAAGGTTGTTAGATCGCTTAGGACCTGGAACCGTTTGCTTTCGCGTACTTAGACGATATAGTTATCGCGACACAGACATTTGAAGAACATATCGCATGGTTAAAGCGCGTACTAGATACAATTCTTGCGGCGGGATTGACAATTAATCTCGATAAGTGCGAGTTTTGTCAATCGCAGGTTCGTTATCTCGGCTTCATCGTACAAAAAGAAGGGCTCACAGTGGATCCGGAGAAAACACGTCCGGTATTAGAGTACCCGACTCCGAAAAATTTGAAGCAATTAAGACGTTTTTTAGATATATCGTCATGGTACCGCCGATTCATTCCGCAGTTCGCGACAGTGACGGAACCGTTGATGTGTCTCCTGAGGAAAGGCGCTGGGAATGAGGGGATGAGCAGGATCGCGCCTTCGAACGGATCCGCGCACATCTGACTTTGGTACCCACGCTTGCTTGTCCGGACTTTGAGAGACCGTTTACGTTACAGACGGACGCGAGCTCGGTAGAATTAGGCGCGGTATTGACGCAAGAAATAGAGGGCGAGTAATAGCGTACGCGAGTTGAGCCCTCTCGGATCCGGAAACGCGATATTCCGTAACAGAGCAAGAATGCCTAGCGATCGTGTGGGCAATACAAAAATTTAGGCCGTATCTCGGATACAAGTTCACGGTGGTCACGGATCATAGTAGCTTACGGTGGCTACACAACTTGAAAAATCCTACTGGTCGATTAGCGAGGTGGGCGCTGGAGCTTCTCGAGTATGACTATGAAATCATACATCAGAAGGGCGCGTTACATCACGTACCGGATGCACTATCGCGGATGTACGAGAGCGAGAGCGAGGGCGAGCCAGCAGTTAATGCGATAAAAGAGGATACCGATGACGAACTAAAAACCGACGACCCCTGGTAGCGCGAGCGATGGGGGGAAGTTAAGGAAAAACCGAAACGTTACGCCATTGGAAAATTAGCGACCAGCAATTATATTATTTACGGCAAAACTTGTCGTGTCGGAAATCGTAGAAGATTTGGATAGATGGAAGTTGATTTTGCCGCGAGAAAAGCGGGGAGAGGCCTTACGAGAGGCTCACGACGTCCCGGAAGCAGGGCATTTGGGCGTTGAGAAAACTTTTCAGCGCCCAGCGGTACGCTATTATTGGCCGAAAATGTTTCGAGATGTCGCGAAACATGTTCGTGCTTGCAGGATCTGTCAAAGCACGAAAGTGGAGCAAAGCAGCCCCGCTGGGTTGATGGGTCGAGGGATAATGGAAGGGCTGTGGACGGTGATGACCGCGGATATCGGACCGTTGCCTCGCAGTAAATCGGGAGCTCAGTACATCCTGGTGATACAGGATTTATTCACAAAATGGGTCGAGTGTAAGGTTCTCCGAGCAGCCACCGGCCCGAAAATAAAAGAATCGCTTGAGGAGCTTATAATCTCGCGCTGGGGCACTCCGAAAATGCTACTGACGGATAACGGGACGGAGTTCGCGAATAAAGTAATGCAAGAATTCGCGGAGAGCAATAAGATCGTGCACACGACGGTGCCACAGTATCACCCACAGGCCAATCCCGTCGAACGAGTAAAACGGGTATTGAAAACCATGATAGTTGCATTTATCGAGAACGATCATCGGGACTGGAACGTTCATCTAAATAGCTTACGTTTCGCGTATAATACCGCGTATCATTCGTCGTTAGGCACGTCACCCGCCTTCTTAAATATGGGACGGGAGTTGGTACCGCCGAACTCGCTGAGCAATCAGAAGGAAGGCGAGACGGAAATCGAGACTCGCGATCCCGAGGAATGGTCGCGCAGGATGAAAGAAATGAGCGTCATTCGCGCCTGGGTGAATAAATCCTGTATCACCAGGAAAATCTCGATTTAGCGAATCAGCAGCAATCGCGACAGTATAATTTAAGGAGACGTCCTCGTACGTTTCGTGTAGGAGATTTGGTTTGGAAACGGCAACACGTTCTATCGTCGGCAGCACATCGCAGCGAAATTAGCACCGAAATTCCAGGGCCCTGTTCGCATCGCGAGAAAGCCTCTCTCATCTATAAGGTGGAGACCCTCGACCGCACGCCCCTCGAAAAGGTGCACCTACAAGACTTGAAGCCTCACAATTCCCCCTAGAGGTACTAACACAGCATTGCCACGAGTCGCAGTGTCCTCGGACCAAATGGCTCCTATGTGGCGGGTACACTGATGTGCAGGTGGGTCGGATCGCGCTCTGTAGGCTCCGCACTCCTATCGGAGAGGTGGGAGCCTCCACAAGCGTTGAACTGACCCCCCCCCCCGCTATAAGCGGGTGTGGACGTGACTCTTCGAGTCATTTATTTATTTATTTATTTTCGGCTGTCCCTATCTGTTTTAGAAATAACCGGCGCAATTGGATCCATACTATGATATTGCTTTGACCAAGACACAATAAATGACTAAAACACGGAATTTTTACAGAACCCCGTTACGCCCTTGTGCTGAGCTCATCTCGCTCGCCCTGGGTGTAATGGTGTGCAACCTGTACTTCTTCATACGGGCCGTCTCTAGGCGTGCGCATGATGTCCGTTCGGAGAACCAAAAGGGTAAGAAAAACAGAACTAGTGGGCCGACTGGGTGTCCCTTCGGGGACGCGGTGTACCCGGTACGGCTAGCAGTTCGTCCCAACGGATGTCGTGCGTAAGAGACGGTCTAAGAGCGTTCGACTCTTTTGCAGTGTTACACCGCGCACCGCGAGAGAGTTGGGACGCTGGTGGTGGGTACTCTAGGTTTGTCCTGGCCCTGCCGGGTCCTTGAGGGCCCGGAACCACCTCAAAGAAGTCAAAGGACTTAGAGATATACAAATAATTGCGATATAAAGGGGAGAATGGTGGCCCCCTCTAGGTGCCGGGTGCCCCCTCTGGCGCACGGGATCTGTCCTGTGGTGGGTTGGCTAGTCGAAGAATCAACACGCCGCGGAAAGCAACACGCCGCGAAAAGCAACACGCCGCGAAAAGCAACACGCCGTGGAAAGCAACACGCCGCGTAAACCAACACGCCGCAAAGGAATGACAAGCCTTTTATCTTGGAAGATGTCCCCGCGTTCAATAGAGGCTCTTCTTTGTTTTACTCATTATTTATTTATTTATTTTATTTTATTTTATTTTATTTTATTTTGATGACTGAGTCATGTCCACGACGATATCACGCGATGCTCTCACTCACGTGGGAGCTCCCGAACGCGGGCTTCAGGGCTGCTACTGGATAGTTCCGGAGGGAAAATTACGCGATTTTCTTACCTACGTGAGAGCTTCCGAACGCGGGCCTCAGGGCTGCTACCGGCTAAGTTCCGGAGGGAAATCACACCGTAATCCCTATGTCGGCTGTCGTGGACACGTCTCGCGAGCCGCGTAGAAGACGGGGGCCTGGGCTTAACCGCCTGGGACTGCGAGGGAGAAAACCTCTATAAAAAGTTACCTCTAATCCTACGTTATAGCGCGCGGCAAGGGGATGCATGGCTGGGGGATATGCCCGGTTCCGAGCTGGCTAACTCTGGGTACCTGGCGCAACCCAGGAGAATTAAGTCGCCTTGTTCTAATATTAGGAGCTCTGCTAGTATGGACCTTGGACCCTCCATTCTCGTGGGAATGTGTCGTGGGTGAACACGGAGGCAAAGAACAAATCAAAACTAAACTAAAAAAACTAAAAACATGATGGCTAAAGTTAAAGTGACCCGGCTATAGACCAAGGCAACGACAACGGATGAAGGAAAGGACGATCCGTTTGCGCGTAGGGGTTCGGTGACTAGATCACCACCTATTGCGATAGCGCCAATAGTAATGAATAAATCGGCTGCAGGAGGATCGAGGAACCCGTTCTCACCGTGTGAGACAGATGAGGAGATCGAGGCCTCGGGGCCTGAGTGGCCGAATGAGGTGGCCTCGCGGGCGGCTTAATCCGCGGCAGGACACATTGAAACTGTGGAGGCGTTGTCAGTGACATCGGATGAGAGAGTTGGAAAGGCAGGAAGCACAGTAAGAAAAAATAAGGAAGAGGGTGAGGTGTTGGAGGAGATGAATAATCTAGGCATGATGAAAGAAATTGGTATGAGGCTGCGTAGATTCATTATGGCCGAAAGCAATAGGGTTTCCAAGAGCGCTTGCGAGTACATCCTCAATCGCGTGGGCGAATATGAGGAATGTATGATGAGGATTATCTACGAGAATGAGAGGTTGAAAGGGAGGTTGGAGGAACGCGAGATCAGGATAGAAAGATCGAGGTTGAGTAAGAATGAGGGTAGTAGCGAAAACTACGCGAATATATTGAGGAAGGATAAGAGTGAAGGGAGCAAGGGAGAGGTATTACCTGAGAGTTGTAGATTGGGAGCTGGAAAGGTTAATCCTAACTATGCGGTAGTCGTGAAGGCAAGGCAAGGAAGGGATAACTTAACAAGCGAACAAGTTAAAGAGAAAGTACTAAGAGATATAAGCGGACACGTAGATGTACGCGTAAGAGCGGAGAGGAGGATAAGGGATGGGAAAGCGATCGAGGCGGCGAGCGAGAGGGAGCGGAGTAAGATCCTGAAGTGTGGAAAGTTTGCGGAGGTAGGGCTAGAGGCTCCAATGCCACGGAAAATACAGCTGAAGCTGATGGTGTACGATGTGTCTAATAGGATGACAGATGGGGAAATACTAAATGAGCTGTATGCTAAGAACCTCAGAGTCTGTGTAGCGGAAGAGGAATTCCGAGAGAGAGTTAGGGTCCTGAATAGGATTAGCAAAAGAGGCGCTGAGCAGGGCAATTTGGTCCTGGAAGTGACGGCAGGAGTTAAAAAGAAACTATATGAGGGAGAGAGGGTGTATATAGGGTGGGGAGCGCACAGGGTTAGGGAATTTGTAAACGTCCTTAGGTGCTATAAATATTTAGCGTTCGGACATATAATGCGGGAATGCAGTACAGAAGGGCGGTTGTATCATAAGTGCAGTAAGGATGGTAATCTGGCGAAGGACTGTAAGAACAAGGTCGAATGTAGAAATCCGGGGGAAAGAGCATGAGCACTCGATAATATCGTCGGAATGCCCGGAATATGTGAGAGAGGGAGAGAATGAGAACAGAAAATGGCTAGGGAAATGAAAATAATACAGTGTAACTGCCAAAGGGCGTACGCGGTCATGTGCGATATGGGCGAGGTGATGTGTGAACGGCGAGTGAATGTGGCACTGCTGCAAGAGCCATACTTGCGGAAGGATAAGATAGTGGGCCTGTCTTCGAGAATGGACGTGTTTACCAACGAAGGCGAAGGCGTAAAGGCAGCAGTGGTAGTGAATGACCCTAGTCTGGATGTGATGTGTGTTAGGGAATGTACGAATGAATGGGGTGTGTGTGTGTGTGTAGCTGAAGAGGGATTTCAACGAGATGTATGTTGTGTCCGTGTACTGCAGGTTCGGGGAGGAGATTGAACCATACCTGGGGTACTTGGATAGTGTGCGTGTGGCAGCCAGGAGGAAGCGATTCCTAGTAGGAATGGATGCAAATGCCGTCTCCCCACTGTGGTATAGCAAGGGGGTTGGCGGTAGTAGAGAGAATGAACTGCGCGGAAGAGTTCTGGAAGAATGGATCCTCGCAAACAATATGACTGTGCTGAATGAGCCGAGCGAGAATTATACGTTCAGCGGACCGAATGGGGAGAGTCACATAGATGTTATTCTCGCGAATGGGTGTACAGGGTACCGGTTTGAATGGGAAGTTAAGGGTGACTGAGGTATCAGCGATCATAACGTCATACTAATACGGATGTTCGCTATGACTTTGAAGTTTGCAACATTGCTAAGCAACGAAAATAAAAATCTTTTAAATTCTATTAACAATCAATTTTTTTGCATAATTTTATCAAAAGAACGAAAAGAAAGAATAATATACAGTTTTTAATTACTTAACACCCCCAAACTACCCCTAAACTGTGGATA